>CAUYSK010118518.1:0-36270 GCA_963575035.1 Avahi laniger | reverse complement strand
CGGGGTCTCGCTCTTGCTCAGGCTGGTTTCGAACTCCTGAGCTCAAACAATCTGCCTGCCTCGGCCTCCCAGAGAGCTAAGATTGCAGGCGTGAGCCACCGCGCCCGGCCAAGATAAGTATTTTTAATAAATACTTGTTTAAACAGCTGAAAATTTATGTAGAGAAAAATGAATTTCGATCCCTATTTCATTCCATACACAAAAATTAATTTGAGATGGATCATACACCAAAATGTAAAATCAAGAACAATAAAGTGTCAATAAGAAAACACAGAATATCTTTACAATCTTGAGGTAGATGAATATTTCTCAGACTGGATACCAAAACACTAACAAAAAAAAATAAGTCGGACAATAGTAAAATTAAAAATTTCTGCTCATTAAAAGGCACCCTTAAGAAAATGAACAGACAAGTCACAGAGTAGGAAAGTAATTGCATACATAAATCCAATAAAAGAATTATATCTAGAAGATATAATAAACTCCTATAAATTATCAATAAAACAGCAAAAAATACTTTAAAAATGGACAAAAGACTTGAACCTCATGGAATAAAAATATGATTGGCCAAGAAGCACATGTAAATATGTATAACATCACTATTCATCAAGGAATTCCAAATTAAAATCACAGATACCATTTCGCACCCACTAGAATGGCTAAAACAAAAAAGACTGACAATACTATTTGTTGTTGAAAATATAGAATACCTGAAACTCTCATACACTGCAAGTAGAAATGCAAAATGTTACATCCACTTTGGAGAATGTTCGGAAGTTTCTTATAATGTTAAACTTACTTCTGACCCTGTGAACTAGCAATTTCACTCTTAGATATTTGCCCAAGAGAAATGAAAACATATGCTTCCCAAAAGAGGCTTATTTATAATAGGCAAATATGAGTCCACCCAAATGTCTATTAACAAGGAGAACCAACAGGGGAAGGATAAACTGCAATACAGTCATACAGTGGGATACTACTCACAAAAGAACAAACTACCAATACCAACAGCAGTGTGGATGAATCTCAAGAACATCACGTTAAGGAAAAGAAGCCAGATACAAAAGGCTACACACCATCTAATTCCATTGATACGAAATCCAAGAACAGGCAAAATGAATCTCTGGTGACAGAATTCAGCAAGCAGTGGCTGTGTTGGGGGTGAGTGCATGGGGAAGGCTGGAAAGGAGCATGAGGGAACTTTCTGGAATAATGGAAATGTTCTATACCTTATTTTGGGTGGTGGTCACATGGATGAATACAATTGTCAAAACTTATCAAATTGAGCGTGGAAGATCTGTATATGTTAATATATGTTAATTATACCTCAATTGAACATATACCCACACAAGGCCAGGTGATTCAGTCTTTGCCCTCACAAAGTTTGCAACAGAGCTGTAGACAAAAGGTATTGCCCCGTTTAGATTATTACAGAAATTAAATTATATTTACAAAGTATTTGTGCAGTCTAATTCCTTCAAACAGCACGTTGTGTGACATACATATCTCCCGTAAAGCAGTAAAATTCATGATCTGCACAAGGATTTCAGTGCATAAAGAATCTCTCTGGACCTTCCTTCCTTCCTACTTCCCGTGGGTGACTGCAAACGACTTGGCAGGTGGCTGAGAAGGGGGTCACACTCCTCTGGCAAAGAGCCCTGGGTTACTAAGTTCTTCCTCCTCAGCCTTGTTCACCTTCACTGTTTATTGTTTTGTCTTGTTTATCTGCGGCTGCCCGCCCAAGGCAGGCTCTTGTCCTCTTTGTACTCCCCTTGGGGATTAGGCCTCCCTCAACACCCCATAATGTTTTCATTACTGATCCTAGAGCCCTCACGATATGACTAACAAAAACAGCAACCCTCTCCAACGCTCGCATTCTTGGTCCTGGGACCAGAGAGCAAAAATCCAAATTATTTTTTCCCTCTCTGTTTTATTCTCAATGTTAGCTTTCGAGGTTTGTCTCCTAGGGCAATCATGCTTTTTAATTTGTGATGTTCTAATTGATAGTGACGTTGGTCGAAGCTTCAAAACCAGTCAACAGAAACCATTCCTGGCTCCCTGGGACAACGGACGGACGGAGGGAAGTGTCCTGACACAGTTCAGAAAAACTCAGTGGGGTGCAGGGAGGGAGAAGCCAAGAACAAGTCCTGTATTTGGGGCATTGTTTCCATTTCTAAACCATTCTATCTTGTGTCCTCTTTTCACTCACAAATGGAATATTGTTCCCTTTCTCTTTGCCAACAGACCCAGAGGGGAGTGGAGAGGGGGAGTTTAAGAAGTGGAACAGGGGAAGGGTATACGAAATGGTTTGTTTTATGGGTTAAATACATAGAAACGAGAGAGGGAAAAAGACCTGCTTGGTTACATTGTTCCGCCCTCATTTAGAACAGATTAAATCTCGTGGAGCAGATGGAGATAGTTTGCAAGGAAAGAGCTAGCACGTCCAGCTCCCCCCAGCCTTGCTTGTGTGCTCCCCATTCAGTAAATACACTTAATATGTGTGATTAAAGGTAGAAAACAACCTAACTGATAATCCTCTAGAAGCGCCACTCGGTGTTTGTGCAGGTGCTGCTGCCATTCCACCCCTAATTCCTTAAGGTCAGCGGGGCCTTCCCACTCGGAGACGAAATTCCCACCTTGCCTTCCAAGACTGCCTTGCAGTCTTTTAAAGAGGGAATCCTTGGAGGTTTTTAGCCATCTGAATTCCAAAATATCCACATCCAGCACGTTTCAGGGTCCAGATCAAGTACCACCTTGTGCAGGAGTCCGCTGACCGCCTCTCTTGTCTGCACCCCTTGGGAGTTCTCGTGCTTTTCTTTCTCACTGGACCTGGGCTCTGCTCCCTACAGCACTCTGAATTTTTAAGCTTGTCAAGCTCCTTTTCTTCCTACGACTCCCAGGTGAAGGACTGACTTACTGGTGAAGTAGCTATCATCTCCTCTGGTTAGACTGGCCAGTGATTTCATCACACGTCATGTGTACTTCCGTAAGGCAATGATTTCTTGTATTGTAGGCAGTTATTAGCTCCATTGTCTCTGGGCTCCAAGAGGGCAGCTGTGATGTCTCTACCTCCTTGTGTACCCAAGATGATCCCTTACGCATAGAACAAAGCAGACAGTATACACACGTTCACTGAATTTAGCTATTTAGCGGTCACTATGGACCTTCTATGTATTTTTACTGTTATCGTGAAAGTGGAGAAGTCAGAAGCGATACTGCAACGAGTACAAGAGTGAGAAGGTCTGAAGAAAGTAGCAGTGTAAGAGTGGACAACTCTTTTGAGTAATTCGATTATAAACAAAGAAACAGAGTTAGAAGACCGTTCCTACAGTGCAGGACTCTGATGGCAAAGAAAAAAAAATAGTAAGATGAAGAAGAAATGGGGGTAGAAAAAGGAATCACAATAAAAGTAAGGGCTCAGGGATTTTTGAGAACTGAGCACACGTCTGGGCGATGAAGAGGAGCCAGGAGAGAGAAACTGAAGACAAAAGAGAGAAGTCACATAAAAGCTCAGAGTCCGGAGAGAGGCAGGAGCAGCTGGGATTAAGAGTACAGATGGACAGCACCTTTGGGACAAGAATGAAACGCCACCCATTCTGAGATGACAGGGTACAGGAGCGGGGGAAGAAATGAAGGGGAGGAAAGAAGGGAGGATTAATGAAAATACGACTAAGTGGAAATAAGTAAGGGGGAGCTTCATCCTCAAGCTTCATCTGCTCAATAAAGCGGCTCCCGCCGGAGCAGGGCTCCCGGAGGGAGGAAGGGCTGGAGGAGCCGGTGGCAGGAAGAGAATTGTGCAGCAGCCACGTCACTTTGTGAAGTTCCTCCTACGCCCCTTCTCAGCTATCCTCACTTGAAGTGCTCCCCCAGTCCATATTAACTGAGCAAACATTTCATACAAAATAAAGAACTAAACTAACAAAACGACAAAATTAAGAAGTGAAATCAATAGATTCAGATTGAACCGGTAATTAAGTAAGGAAAAGTCACTGTGAGGTTTCACTTGTCACGTTGGATATCCTAAGACAGAAGCAGCTCTCTGGGACAGACTTTCAGAAGCTGTACGTGCTTCTAAGTCAGTCACCAGCTGACTTAAAATCAGTTGAGGAAAAGTTATCTAACCCTCTGTAGTGAGTCCTATAGTAGGCCTGGGAGGGGAGGGGTCTTCTGACCTCAAGAAGCACATGGAAGAGTGACGACCCAGTGGAAGGTTTTTTTCCACTCATTCAGCAAACTTCAAGAACTACCATGGGCCAAGAGTCTTGCCCTTGGTGCTTTAGACATATACAGCATGTGCCCTCACCGTGAGTACACATTGTCTTCTTAGAAGAGACAGATATGAAGCAAATACCAATTTTTAATTATAAACTTCATAAATGCTACAAAGAAAAAGCTTGAATGCTAAGAGAACATATACTACACCTAACCAGAGGGAGCGGAGAAATTCTCCCTAAGGAGTCAAGGGATATTGAGGAATTGTCTAGGCCAAGTGATGAGAAGGGCCTTCCAAGCAGTGAGAAATACGTGCTGAAGGTCCTGGAGCAGTAGAGAATGGGGCATTTGAGAAATTGAGAGGATGCCAGGGTGGGTGCTCCTCCCCCCACAACAAGGGGAATAACAGGGCAGGGTGAGGATGGAGAGGTGGGTAGAATTGACCTCAGGGAGCACTTAGGAAGTCACATTAAAGAGTTTTGTTTTTATCCCAAGAGCAAGAAAACCGATGGTTTTAGACAGATTCATTTGCACTTTGAAAAGATACCCTTTTGCAGAGTGCAGAATGGACTGTTGTGGGGCACATCGAGACTGGATGCTGAGAGATCAGTCAGGAGAGTGTGGCGGAGGTTCAGGATGAGATGAGTGTGGCTTGGACGTGGCATTGGGGTGAGAGCAGCAGATGGATTGGGAAGAGGCTTAGGAGGGAGAACAGACAGGAGTAGAGATCAGCACATGGGCGAGGAGGGAGGAGCAGAGTCACCAAAGGGCAAATGAGTGGGCAGGATGCCACCCACTAAGAAACACAGAAGGAGGACCTTCTTCTCCAGCAGTGAAAAGAACCAGCGTGAACATCTCACGCCGGTTCCCTGCGCCAGCCCTCGCAGCACAGTAAGAACACAGCTCCCTCGGGTACAAACACTCCCAGTAGCTTGGTCTGTGGCAATCAAAAGACTGAGGAGTTCTGGCTCACACGTGTCCTCGTGTGCTATCTGACAGGGTTTTAGTCTTTCCTTCCTTCTTTCCCTGCCCAATATCTCAGTCTGACAACAGGAACAAATAGAACACTGTGATTTGATTTTTTTTTTCTGAGTTCCCAACAAGCCTCTTTACGTAATCTTCAACAATAACCGGCCTTTGAGTGTCTGTGCACAGGCTGTACTCAATGCTTGGAGACACTGATCTTCATGCTGAGATGAAAAGATAAGCATTTAGTCTACAGATAAAGCGTTAGGCAGCAAACACAGCGTTGGCAAATTTGACTGCCCTCTGCTTCTCTGTTCAGCCATTAAAAGTGCCGGACCTCCGGATCTGCCTGGGCTATCTTAATCCCATTTCAGCTACTGTAGCTGTTTACTCTTGGCCATGGGTTTGACACCTAACACAGCATGGAACAGACATACCGCCAACTTCTGCTCTCTTTAAGAGAACAAAACAGGGATTCAAAATTCAAAAGGAGCAGCAGCTGAGAGTCTAATCCTAAAAAGGAAATATTCCTGCTGTGTGAAAACAGAAAACATCAGGACAACGGTAGACACTTCACCAGCCCCACCTAAGAAATCAGCACATCCTCAACCCCATGCCTGAGTCCGCAGGAAGTTAGTGCTGGGTCCTTGTGGGTGCCCTAAACCAACACTTGGCCATGGAATTCCAAGAGCAGATATGGTGAAAAGAGTCTCATGACTCATTTTCTAGTCTCAATCCTGGTACTAATTAGCTAAGTGACCTTGAACAAATTACTGGGCCTCAGTTGTCTCATCTTTCCCAAATTGGGATGGAACAGAGTGGAATATCTCAAAGTTCAGTTCAGCCTTCATTGCCTTGGCAGAGTCTAAATTACTTCTAGATCCATATGTTGCCTTTGGAGGGAGGTCTCATTTTAGGAATCATCTCTTGCTTCCCGACTAAATTGCCTAGACAGAGGATTCACTACTATTTCATGATGTAGAGTTCATGGAGGGTAAAATGAGAAGGGAGGAATGCCTGCTTATAATTTATTATTTCTCCCCTCTTGACGGGGGAAAAGCCTTCTGTCTGCTTTGTTCATCACTGTACAATGCCTGTCACATAGTAAGTGCTCAGTAAGTACGTGTTTGAATGAATGAGTAAATATTCAGTAGCAGATTGCTCTATAGGGAGAATAGGAGGCTCTCCTTCTCTCCTAAAAGGCAAGGTGAGGCCTTAATCAAAACTAAAATTTCAGCAAGGAGAGAAGATTTCTTTATTTTCATGGAAAGCCTACATTCCTGGACCACAAAGTACTGAGTCTATTTGCAGAACAAAAAGCACTGTTTTGGTGTAGAGCTGTATGCTCCTCAAACTGGAGTCTAAAGCAGGAATGTGTTGTAATTATGTGAAATTTTCATGAACATCAGTTTTTCTGGATAAAGTAAAAATATTATGTTCATATGTGTAGCATATACAAAAATGTATATGTTATGAAATAGAGTGCAAAATTAACATGACTTTGAAAAATAAGAAGTGAGACTTAGAGGTTTTGTGGAACAGTACAGTGGAGATAGCAGTGGACTGGTGTGAGAGCAGGCATCCATTCCAGCCAGCCGGCCATCTGACTTTGCAAGAGTCACTTTACCTCTGGCATCTGCTTCTTCACTTGTGAGATGGGAATTGTCTCTAATACTTTTTCCAGTCTTAAAATGCTCTGATGATGATTTCACAGGAAATAATGAAAACTGCTCTCTCTTATCGAAAAAATAAAAACTACTCTTATCTGCTTGTAGCTCTGACATATTTTATCATTGCTCTGACTTCCTCTCTGGCCTTAGCAATGACTTTTACTAACTATAAAGGAAGGTAGGAAATCTCCAAGACCAGACACTCTAAGATACTGCATTTTCCATTTCCTCCTCTCTCCCTCTCTCTCCTTCCCCTCATTTTCTCTCCCCACATATAAGATATTATATGTAACATATAATTGTATTTATATATTTGTATAAAATAACATTATATTATTCAAATATATGATATATATATATAAATTCTTCCAGTAACCCAGCTAACTCCTTTGGCTATCACTTCGCCTGAGACCTCTTTTCTCCCAACACCAGCATAGCTCTTGGCATATTGCTTCCTGACTGTCTTGCACACTTACCACTCTATGGAAGGTCCTCATTTCCTTTTACTAAATACAGACAGTCTGATCCTGTGGTTTCTGGGGCAATCCTCATATTCCTCCTACTTCCCTTAGCACGCCTCTCTATAGAGCCTTGGGCAAATTGAGCACGGCATCTGTATTTGTGGAATTGAATTTCTGAATGTCCAAGCGTTGTTTTATGTTCAGTGTTATTGCAAAGTAACCCTACTCCTCTTACTGAAAAGCTTTCTGTTCAGGAGCGATAACCTCCTTTGGCCAAATTGAACTTAGGATGAGGCAAAAATGGCTAAAACATAACAAATCTACTCCTTTTTCCTCCCCCACCAAAGAAAAACCCTCTAGGGATGATAAACTTCCACAGATTCAGCTAATAGCTTCTCTGTATCCCAATATCTGTCTCCCCCTGTTGAATCCCAACCGTGCTTCAAGGCCCCTATCAAGCACCTGCCCTTACATAAAGCACTGTGATCGGGAATGTTGTGTCCATCCTCTCTGCTCGGGGAGCTATGTGTACTTATGACTCTTCTAGAGCTCATCTCTCTCATGGAGTACATTGCAGATATTGACAATCCTACTCAAAAATAAGCTCCTTGAAGGGCAGAGTCACTTTATTTTCTTTTCTATGTGTACCAAATCACCTAAGAGACACCTACCGGTATTAAATGAATGGCTAATCACTATGATTTCCACAGGATGTTTCAGTGTCAGACCCTGGTGAAAATGTAGTCACTGTTTTTCTAGAGGAATCTCATATCTACTATCATAACAAATTTAGCCTAATAGATCTTTTTGAGTCACCTCTTTGATTTTGAGGAAGACCATTAAGAGTAATTACAGAACTGCCATGAAGTGCTAGTATAGTCCCCAACTGTCAGAGTTTACAGGTCCTAAAATATTCACCCATTCAACAAATACTTGTTGAGCATCTACTATGTACCAATCACTATGCTAAACACTGGAGATACAGCAGTAAATAAAACAAAGTAGAAAAAAATTTCTGCCCTCATGAAACTTACACTCCAGAGAAGGGGAAATAGATAATCAACACAGTAAATAAGTATGTGATATAATAGGTCATATAACGGAGAGAACTAAAAAAGGGAAGGGAATGCAGAATGTGGCTGAAACATAACAAAAGTACTCCCTCTTCCTTTGGACTCTTTGAGAAGGTGACACTCTGAGGAAGTGAGGGGAGCATGGCGAAGTGCAGGAGGGAGAGAACCCAGTGAACGCCAAGGCCCTGAAGGCAGTGGGCCAGGTCAATTTAAGGAAAAACAAGGCTGGAGCGGCTGGAATGGAGGGATTGATGGAGAAAATAATAGGAGTGAGGTTTGGGAGCTGAGGGGGTGGTGCTCAGGACACACTGGGCAGGGCCTTTTTGGCCTTTCTAGGGACCTTGGTGTTGACTCTGAGTGAGAAGGAGCATTTTGAACTGAGCAAGAAAGGACACAATTTGACTTTGGTTTTAAAGTGATCATTGTGGCTTCCGTGTTGAGAAAGTCTGTAAGGGAGCAGAGGTAGAAACAGGGAGACCACTTAGGAGGCTCTTGAAGTCATTCAGGTGAGAGATGTTGAGGGACTAGTCCAGGGTGATAGAAGTAGAGGTAATGGGAAGCGGTTGGTTACTGGATCTGTTTTGAAGATAGAGCCAAAAGGATTTACTGTGATATCAGAAATGGGGTGTACATGAGAGAGTGGGGTCAAGGGTGACTCCAAGATGTGTGGCCCGAGCAAGTGGCCAGATGGAGTGGGGACAGACAGCTGTAGGAGGTTGGAGGTAAAGGGAATCAGAAGTTCATTTTAGGGGACACTAAGTTTTGCAATGCTTACTGGACATCATAATGGAGTGGATGTTAAGTAGATGGTTGTATGTACACATGTCTAGAATTCTGGAAAAATTCAGACTAAAAATCCAAATTTGATATTAAAGCCATGAGGCCCTATGACATCACTTAAGAAGTAAATGTAGATAAGAGAAGATATTAGGCATTAAGGACTAAATCCTGGGTACTCCAACTTTAAGTTGTAGGGGAAATGAGCGATGAAAACATGTTGCATGTCTTTAACCTATTTCTAAATTATATTCTCCAACTCTCTAACATTCAGAGGCTCTCGTAGAGCAATCCTAGTGGGTTCCTTTTGCACTAAGCCAACAGCTTCTGTACCTGGCAGCTCCTTAGCTACATTTTTCTAGAAAGTCATCTCAGAACTGGCTACTAAAATTGCCTATTGGGTTTATGGGCCCTGTGTTTTAATCCCACCTTCTCTCTTTTGCTTTTGAGGAAAGCAGAGAGGGGGCATTACTTAATCCCTTCAATCATATTTCCCAGAGTAAAGCAGTTCTGCAATACTCAGCTACAAGATGCATGTTTGAGCACCAAGATATGTAAGTTATCTTATCCTTGCAATTAAGACACTGTTCACTTTTATTTAGAAAGATATAAACAGGAAGCGTCTACCATTGGCTGGATTCTTGACAGATTACATGGAAACCTTGAGTCCCGAAACCAGCCAAGCCAGAAATTCTCTTATTTCAAAGGAGTCCTTCTAAAATTTATTTTTTCATGTGTTTATGCCTGACTCTTGAGGTTTTAGCATCATGTAATTTTTTTAAATTTGAAAATTATATTAAATAAAACTTTAAGCTATTGTTCAACTGCCGCCAAGTCCAGCCCCACCACACACTGGGAGGAGAGAGAAGTGGGAAGCAAATAGTAGTTCTCTTTATTTTTGAAGTATGAATAGTTAAAATGTTAGTTCATTTGATGAACAAACAGTATTATCTGGAAAGACATCATGGGGAATGTAGATTTTCTTTTTGAAAAGAGGGAAATTTGATACCATAGGTTAAATGCTTCCTAATTTTCTTTTTCACAAACCTGAACTTTGTGTTATTAACCTTATTGTACCTCTCAGAATTTCTCAAACTTCTAAACAAAGGGGTAGAAAGTACACAACTACAAAAGGCTCCAAATCCTTTTTCTGTTAGAACACAATACCAGCCCCTGGTCCAATTACATAGAAATATTCCTTCTCTTTGAGTTGCAGAAAGAACACAATCATGTTTCTTAGCTTGCACCTATGTTCATCAGGCAGCTCTAACTCCATTTTAAGCAACTTAGTAATAACAAATGGAGATACCTGCACATACCTGACTCCATTTCTAGATTGATAAAGATTGACACTTTGAAAAGTTCGAGTCTTTATTGAGAAAGTGGAAAGAAAAGAATTCCAAATTTCTGACACTTTGGAATTTCAAAACATAGTCCATAAATGTGTAGATGCCTGAGACTTCTGCGCCTCCAGACTTTGGAACGAATAAGCCAGTGCAAGCAAATGGAATGCCATTCCTTTGGGAAGGCGGATGGGAGTAGCACCAGCTTTAGAAAAACACAGACCTGAGTTCGAAGACTAGCTCCACCACTTTTACTCCTTATGTGTCCAAGGGCAAGTTATCTTATCTCTTTAAGCTTTTAGCTTCCTTGTCTAGAAAAAAAGATAATAAATGCGTTCCTCATTGGATTATTGTGAATATTAACTAAGATAACCTAGGGAAGCACCCAGAACAGGGCTGGTGTTCAACAAATGTGGATATCCTCAATCAGCAGTGCAGAAAAATAAACTTAGCTACAGTTACTGGAGAAAGAAGATATTTTGAGTGTGTTTTGAAGTAGACATCATCTATTAGAGGGAAAATTCTTTTGTCAAGTGATTAGATTTATATCATCCTTTCTTAAAGCAAAGAAAGCCTTGAGGTTTTTTTTGTTGTTGTTGTTTTTTAGAGACAGGGTCTTTCTCTGTCGCTCAGGCTGGAGCGCACTGGTGTGATCGTAGCTCACTGTAACCTCAAACTCCTGTGCTTAAGCAATCATCCCATCGCAGCCTCACCTTACCACACACACTCCTACCACTATCCCTGCTCCCATCGCTGGGATTACAGGCCTGTGCCACCATGCCCAGGTGATTTTTAAATTTTTTTTTTTTTTTGGAGAGACAGGTCTCACTGTGCTGCCCAGGCTAGTCTCGAATTCATAGACTCAAGTGATCCTTCTACCTTGGTCTCCCAAAACGCTGGGATTACAGCAGTGAGCCCTCATGCCCAGCCATTTTTTCCTTTTAAATTAGATTTCAAATAAAAAATTCTCCAGGTTTTTGCAAAATCAAATATTAGAATCAAGTTTGGAAACATCCATCAGTTATCCTTGCAATTGAACTAAGCCAAATGAAATCTTAATGTCAGAATTTCATTTTTGACGTTGTATTTCTATTCACATAAATTCTTCTCCTCTTTGTATGGTTCAGGAATAACCAAGTTCTTCTGATCTTGTTTCTTTATTGTCGTAATCTCTAGAGAAACTCAGATATTCTTTTTTTCATATTTGTTGGACCATAACCAATAGTGGTCTGATTTGCTCTGTGCACTTCTAGTGTAACTTTCCATGTAATTCTTGTGGTCAGTTCTTAATTTGCATTTCCCAGATATTTTCCATAAAATATCAAACTGCCTCTCAATTCTTAATGACATACACAGACAACCTGACCCAAATCTAACATGTCTGGAACTCATGGTCTTTATCCAGCCTCCTCTGGATCGGGATTTCACAAACTAAGCAAAACCAGGCCTCGATTCTTCTTACATAGAAAATCAGAGGGAAAAAAGATGTAAACTGAATTATTTAGTGGATGATAATCTTTCCTGCAATCAGCACTTTCCAACAACCACCCCTTATAGTCTGAGGTTTAACTGGAGGGCATGGATTGGAATAGCATGTAAAATTAAGGTGCTATTAGTTTTTCCTATTAAAACACTTCATTTATCTAAAATTCTGAGGAATGAGGAATTCTACTTACATATTTCACAATCAACTAAAGCTTATTCCCTTAAGTGCTAAAATTTTCTATTTTAAATAAAAATCTTTGTAAAAATTACTATCTATTCACTTGCCTTTCTAAACACAGTGCAATCAGCATAATTCACCTTGTCTTAAGGATGCAAGTTCATTATTATTTTCATTTATACTGTGATATATTGATGGCTTCAAGAATTTTTGTGTAAAAAAGGAAGTTTGCTCACATACGCAAAGGTTCCATCTGACTATTTGTTTTTAAAATTATTTGGCACTGCTTTTTTTAGATCTTAAACTTTCTTTCAGATAATCAGTTACAGTCAGTATTCTATCTTTCCTATTCTAATAGTCTATTGTGAGATGGATAAAATAAAAATACTATTAGAACTGTGCTTCAAAAAAAGGAAATAGGCTCTGAGTAGAAGCCTATGGGACTCTCCTAATAATAAGGCATATAATCGTAAGTACATGACCTTCTAAGGCTTTCGTCTTTTAATGTTTTCTAATTTGATTTTTGTGTATCTGAGAGTTAAGGTTGGAGTCATTTGAGTGAGGTGCTACCTCACCAGAGCATCTCCTTATAAAAGAATATGAAGTATTTAGTTCTTATTATCTCCCAGGCAGTTTTATGACAGGTCCCACTTTCCTGTTTTTATTAATGAGAACAAAATCAGAGGGAAAAAGGACAAGTGAAGTGACTTATTCAAGACCAGAAATAATAGGGGTAGAACCAGACACAAAAATTCCACCTTTTAACTTTTCTGAACAATTCAGTAAACTCATAATAATCTACCTACGGGACTTGCACTCACCTGGAATTTCAATTGAGCATGTTTTATACATCAAATGCTATAACAATACTATATTTAGTGATATTTCTAAATGATTAGCTTTCATCAATGAAGGGACCCAGGGAGGCCTTACAGAAAGAGAGGATAGACTTTATCAGTTACCTTAAGGGACAGGATGCTTCATGGTACCTTTCCCTGCCACTTGGAATTTGGTGATCTGAACCTGGTTTAGACTTTTTAAAAATGAAAGTTACTTCCAATCATGCAGCCCCTCAAGAATATGTAACAAATGAAAGGAGATAGGTGTTTCTTGTTAGGTGTTTATAATTCTGCCTTATACATACAAGACATTAAATTGATTTATTTGATTTTTAGGACAGCAAAATCCCGCATACAAATCAACAGCCCTTCTACCCTAAATCTTTAGAATACAAAGTTTTTTGTTAGAAGTGAAATAGTATCTATGACTAACAGACTTGGCAGGTTCTATTTTTTTTTTTTTTAATGGAAGCATGAGCCATATAGGCCACTGCAGGGGAGCACGCTAAAGGCATTGTCAGCCCAGAAGTTTCTAGTTTACCGTTGGACTCTGATGTGGGAGCTCTGGGCTGTGGGTGTGCGGGAGGACCCCGGGTTACGGGAGTGGGAGGGTGGCGGAAAGCAAGGGAACCACTGAATGCCCTGCTGTGACCCTCCCAGGCCCAGTGGAATACTGTCAGAAGGTCTCATTGTACCCAGCCCCACACTAAACTGTACATACTGTACAGAGAGAATTGGTTAACTCTTTATTGTCCACAAGGAATAAAGTCGTGTCCTCTGAACTGTTAGTTTCATTCAGTGCAATTATTTATCCCTTACATTCAATTTTGTTCAAGTCTCTTACAATTTTCAAAAGATAGATATCTGGATATGAGCAAGGAAGCAAAAAAGAAAAAAAAAACCCTCAAATTTCATTTTGCTGCCCTTGATCATTCAGTGAAGTCTTCTGAAAGCTAACGTGGCACAGAAAGACAGAAAAATGTGAAATTAAGACGGTGCTTTCATCTGTCAAGCTTTAGGGGTTTCCCAGCCCGGAATTTACCTGGCTTTAATAGTTTTTAAGGGGTTGGCTTTTATTCTGAACCCAAATCCCGCCCCACCTCCGCACACACGCATGCACACACTGGGTTATGCAACGCTGCCAAAGCAGACAAGGAAGGGAAGTCAAGATTAATAGCAGCGAGAAGGGTGATGATTTCAGCTGGTTGTGTTTACACAGCATTTTCCTCCAAGAACCGCAGAGCCCTGCACAGATGCTATCTCACTAATCCTCAATGGAGCTTTCTCAAAGCGCCTTTATCCCGGCTCTGTCAACGGAGAAAGTGAGGCAGGACCCACAGAGGCGGTTAAGTCCTCGGCAAAGCTGGAAACATAACCCCAGGCTCCTGACGCACGGGCCATTGTCCTTCGCACTCGGCCACGCCACCTTCCTGTCAGGTGCCTGGAAAACAGGTTAAGCGATCCGCGGTCAGGGTGCCTCCTGCCTACGTGCGGCGAGTGAGTGGTGGAATGTGGCTTTTCCTTGTCGATGCTCAGATTTTTAAGTAAGAATCAGTGACGCTGGAGATTCAAATTTTGGCTTTAACTGGAGAAAACTCGCTCTGGTCACAAGGCAGGGTGGGCGGCCTGGGCCCACCCGTCGGGAAGCTAAGCGGGGCCGGGGCCCCGGGGGTGCGAGGTCGCTGAAGGGGAAGCGGTCCCTCCTGGGGAAGGCAAGTGCAGGGACGCGCGGAAGGGAAAAACCATCCTCATTTGTTAAAAAAAAAAAAATCTTTCTTATACTCTCAAATGCCGCTGGCACGTTCCCTAAAAGAGAGAGAAGCGAGAGAGAAGGGGGGGAGGGGAGGCGAGGGGGAGAGAGAGGAGGAAAGGGGAGGGCAGGAGAAGGGAGGGGAGGAGAAAAGAGAGAAAAAAGGGGAAAGTAGAGACAGAAAAGGGTTCCGAGAAGTGGTGGGCGCCTGAACTTGGCCCGGGAAGACAGGCGTCCGTCCGCGGCCCGCTTTCCCACGCCGGCAGGGCTGAGGCGGTGCCGGCCGCGGCGCTGCGGCGCTCGTTTTCCACACAGGCGTCCGGCTCGCGGCCGCTCGCGCACAGCCTCCCCCACTCCCGGCGCGGGCGCCCGGCCTCCAGGCTCAGCCCGCCGCCGAGCAGACGGCGCGCCGCGGTAATTGGGCACAGGGGCCTTTTTCAGAGTCGCTCAGTCGGCAAATGAAACGTCAGCTCCCCTGTGATCCCGCGTGTGTGGGGCGCGGGGCCGGCCGCAGCCGCTGCTCTTTCACAGCCCCGGGCCCCGCGCGGCCCTGCCCCACAGCAGAGGCTCCTGCGGTCTCCCGCCTGGCGCAACCTGTCTGACGCCCAAAGGTCCCGATGAAACCGTGGAGGAGCACCCGAAACAGCCTTCTAGACCAGACCTAGAGCGATGACCAAAGTGAATTCACCTTGTTAATTTTTAGGTTTCTCCCTCTTATTTTACGTGTCAGTCCAAGGGCACTTTCCCCCATTCAGTCAGACGCTGACCCCAACCTCTGAAGGTCTGCCATCCGAAGCCATCTGAGCGGGCGCACTGTGATCATCCCAGCCTGCTCCCGCCTAGACTACCTCTCCCAGTTGGGGATCAGTAAATCGCCAAACACCTCCCAGCTGATTCCCGCGGGAGCCCCTGAGAAACGGTTTCTTTCACCATGGCCTTTATTCTCCTTCAGAGGGGGAGCTTGCGCTCTTGGAAAGGCGTGAGGGGCTCGCCCCTCTCAGGCCCGCTCCTTCTTCCCGGCTAACCGGTCACCGCTGGCCGCTGTGTGACAGCTGGACTTCGCCACCTGTGCGGTGACCTGGCAACCAGGGCAGCAAGCCGGCTGGGTGACTGCCAGCTCGCCCAAGTGGAGGGTCTGCAGCCCGGTGCTACCCAAGGGCAAGGACAGAGTAGCGCCACTTGCTCGGTACTTACCCTGTGCCTTCAGGATTGTCGCATTTGCTTCTCACAATAGTCTATTCTACGGGCAGTCAAAGAAGCTTAGGGAGGTTCAGAAAGGTGCCCAAACCACACGACTCCTCCGTGGCGGGTCTGTCTGTCTCCTGCTCTCAAGGGTTCCTCAGTCTCGGGGTACATAAAGTCGGATCAATATTGTGTGGTAAAAAGCAGCGGGAAGGACAGAGGGGCAGTGGGGAAGTGAGAAGACATTTTACTCTTTGCTAGAGACCATAATAGTTCAGAAATCCAGTTTGCAGAAGCGACATTCCCATTCTCACTGGAGGGACCCTGCCTTAGCTTTTACATCTGGGAAATTTCCTCACAGGCTTGAGATTTCAACCAACTTCAGACAGTGCTCACCAGTTTGAGACCCCAGCTGTCATTCCTCACTCCTGGGACTTACACTCAGACTCTGTAAAACTTCTGCTACGGGAAAGGCTACAAAGGCCATACAGCTCCAGAATTCAAACATGTGGGAGCTTCGACAGCAACAAACAATTAGGTATTGATTCATGCCTTGATATTCGCGGAAAGGGGGTAGGAACGAAAAGAGGAGAACCAAAGCGATGCCCTTGTTGCTGCCATAAGAATAGTGTTACATTTTTAGAACACGTGACTTCATATTCATTATCTTGCGTATATCATAAAGTGAAAATTGATGGCCTCTTCAGGGTCTAATGCCACGAGACCATCTTCAAGATGGAATTGTATCGCAATGCCTTCTGACACTTCAAAAACAGACTTGTTTCAGGAAAGCCAAAGAAGAGCCACTGCATAGAGAATTGTGTTTGAGAAAGATTCCCTCGTAACTGGAAGCTACTTGTACAAATATTTTTTTGGGGTTAGAATCATTTATTTAATAGAGCAACTTTGGTTCAAGCTAACATCAGTGGAATGCTATTTTGGTATGGTTTTTCATTTATTTCAAAAACAAGTCCAGAGAAGCCAGATTAATCAGGAACCTGATTATGTTTCTCTATATGTGAAAAAAGAATAATCCTATTGAGAAGACTTATCTTGGTCAAGCATATGACCAACAAAAGCAATGTCACTTTCTAGTGACATTTATGTGGGGTTGGTTGGTTGTGGTAAGGAGCTAGAAACAGGGACTGCCAAGTTCTAATAAAATTCCTCTCACACCTCAGTCTTGCAAAAGAAAAATGATGCACTGGACTCAGAGTGGCTAAGCACAACAAGAAGTGACAGCCACGGAACCGGCCTAAAGAATTGCCTCCTTCTTCCAGTAAATCCTTCAGTCATTTACATTGTAGTATGAATTTGTTTTCCTTTTAAATGATGAATGGAATCAATACATTTTTCCATAGTTTATTCTTTTATGAATCACTAAATGTTTTACAGTAGATAGTATTTCTTTTCATGGTCCATGGTCCCTCTGAAAGCCTGTTATTAGATCACTGGAAGGTTCTTTGGGATGGAGCAAGAGGTGAAAGTAGGGATAATTTTGGTTAATTGAGCCTGGCTTCCCGGACAGCAGGCCTGGGGTTGGAGTGGGGAATTGATGGCAAGAGGATTAGGGCTTCAAAACCTCAGTACCGAAGGCACTTAGTGCTCAGTAGGGAGGGGAAATAAGATTTCAGCAGATGGAGAAGGGGCACAGAAAGAGAATCAGTAACCAGACTTAATTTGCTTTATGGTTTAAGTAGATTAGGTCCTAGGCACTGGTAGCCACCTCATATGCTGACCCCAGGACATGGCCCACTCTTCGTAGGAAGGCTCATGTGGACCATCATAACATTATTAAGTCAGAAACGGATGTTAATAAACTGCTATTACTGCACATGACTGAGACAACTATTGCTCAGAAAGAATTAAAAAAGACACTGAATCCTAAATTATGACAATTCAACTTTCCCAGTTTCCTGGGCTATCTACAACTTCTAGGTTTATACATTTATCCTTTGTTTCAACAGATAAGCCATATTAAGCCACATTTACTAAAAAACTTGGGCTTAATTTTTTTTCATTTTAAATTTTTTATTTTTAATTATGGGTACATAATAGTTGCATATATTTGTAGGGTACATGTGATGTTTTGACACAGACATACAATGTATATTAAACAAATCAGGGTAATTGGGGCATCCATCATTTATTTCTTGACCAACAACTACAGAATAATTACCTAAAAAATTTTTTTATTATGGTGAAATATACGTAACGTCATGAAATTTACAACTTCAATAACTTTTAAGTGTACAGTTCAGTGGCATTAAGTATATTCATGTTGTCGTGCGACCATCCCCACCATCCGTCACCAGACCTTTTCATCCTGTGCAGAAACTCTCCCCATTAAACAGTAACTTCCCATTCTCCCCTCCCCCTAGCCTTTGGGAACCACAGTTCTACTTTCTTTCTGTGTGTTTTTGACTGTTCTGAGTGCTTGTTATAAGTAGAATCAATACAATATGTATCCTTTTGTGACTAGCTTATTTCCCTTGGCATAATGTGTTCAAGGTTCATCCATGTTACAGCATGTGTCAGAATTTCATTCCTTTTAGAGGCTGCATCATACTCCATTGTGTGTATATACATTTTGTTTATCTATCATTGGAAGTAATTACTTTTTAATAAGCACAGCAGTACTTACACATAAAAATGACACTGTCCTTCAGAACAGAGCAATTCAGAAGTTATACCCTTACTCAGTGATGACTTACATGAGGGGCTGAATTGTGTTCCCCCTAGATTCGCAAGTTGAATTCCTAATTCCCAGGGCTTCAGAATGTGGCTGTATTTGGAGATAGGGGCCTTAAAGAGGTGATTGATTAAAAATGAGTCCATTAGGGTGGGTCTGGATTTAATCTGACTGGTGTCCTTATAAGAAGAGGAAACTTGGAGGCACAAAGAGACACCAGGGATGCTCACGGATCAAAGGCAACGTGAAGAGGCAGTGGGAAGGTGGCCATCTGCAAGCCAAGGAGGGGGGCCTCGGGAGAAACCAACCCTGCTGACACCCTGATCTTGGACTTTATGCCTCCAAAACTGCGAGAAAATAAATTTCTGTTCTGTGAGCCACCCAGTCTGTGGGCGTTTTGTAATGGCAGCCCTAGCAAACTAACATAACCTAATATAACAAAAAAAACCCACAAAAAATCCAAAAACCATTTTGGGGCCTTTTGCTGGAATTGGCTCAGAATCCGTTCAAGCCCAGGCACCCACATGAGTCCTGTCATTTTACAGTCACAAACCTTGCTCAGCTTGAGCACTTGCTTTTTTTTATCATATTTGGCTTTAAATGGCTCTTGACTCTTTAACAAAAAATTAAATCCTCTCTTAAAGGATAAAGTGCCTTCTACTGAGAATATACAAAGGAATATTCTGCCAACTCTGAAGACAATTTCGAAAGGAAATTGCTTTGAGCAATAGCAGCAGAGTTGAAAAAAGTATTTTGTCTACCATGGTAACTTGCACTGAAGAAGACAACACTCATTAAGATAAATATGCTCCATTATATTTGCTAAAGAATCCGTCACTTTACTTTATATTGCTGCCTCTTCTATTTAAATTTAATGTGTGTGCATTTTGGAACTTGCCTCACACTTTTTTTTTCCCCCTCCAACAGCTCAAACTCTTCAAAGAGCGCTATGACCTGACTTTAAACCAAAGCTGCAGAGCCTTCTGTTTCCGTAATCCGCAGCTGGGTTGCTTTGATACTTTGGTCAAAAGGATCAGCTCTCAATGGGGCTCGGTTCACAGGCAAGCTCCAGCGCAGCCCTCTCTCCCCTGCCCTCAGCCAGAACAAGGAAAGGTGAGGGTCCTAAGGAAAATACTGCATGACACGGAGAAGGGAGCGAGTCCGAGGAAGAACTGAGTGGGAATTGCGAACTTTAAGTTGTTATATGCGCTTAGCTTGGTGGAGAATTAACATTTGTCAGACACTTTCCAAAAAGCTTTCCATTACATTATCTTGAAAAGTTATTTTAGAAAGAGGAGGTTGGAATAGGAATCATGGTCACTGTCATAATTGTATCAACTCCAGTTTTATCGAGGGTCTTTATCTGCAAACATCCCACTGGAAAAATTTCAAAAATGACACTGACTAGGAATCTCATTTATTTTTCTAAAAAGCAAAGTCATATTTCTCACTGGGCCGAGGTCCTAAGGATAGGGTCTGTGCCGTCATTGTCTTTACATAGTCCGCACAGTCCAGGGCTCCTGGCAGGTGCTCTAACTGTTGGATAGATGACCTATAGCTTCTCACTAGGTTCTCCTTTCCTGCGATTCCGATGTCCACTCGCCTCTGCTGTGTTTCTCATTTCTGTCCCATTCCCACCTCTTTCCCCTCATTGTCTAATCCTCATGTTGAAGTCCAGATTTTTAGTAAAACTTCGTTCATGGCCAGAACAGCTTTTGTCTTCATCACAGCTCTGAATTTGAACTTCTAAGGTGGATTGGGGGCTACAAAAAGTAAATGGATGCTATTTAAGCCTGAGTCCAGTGCAAATGGCCTTGGTTGGACTGAAGCTCTCTGCCCTCCCCTTTGGACCATTTCTCCAGCAGGGAAAGAATGGCATCATAGCCAAAGGAACCAGCCATCATAGCTCCTTTAATCTTTGATGTCACTGGATTTTAAGGTACCCCTCTAGACTTCAGATGCTAATAAAATTAGGTTAATACAAGAGAACTCTTTCAGTTAAGAAAAAGAAAATCTATTACATGATGACAATTCCTTTAATCAAAAAAAGACAAAAAAAACCCCCAAAACATCTGTTAAAAGACCTGACTTGTCTTCCCCTGTCCTGGAGCTCCGTGGCTGGTATGAAGTCGAAACAACTTGTCCCAGGGTCCACCCCCCAACCCCCAAAACCTGCCTTATACAAAACTATTGTATGTGGGCAGGGACCAAGAATGATACCTCACACAGTGGAAGTAGTTTGAACTCCTCATTCTTAGGAAAATATTTTTCCAGTGAGTCTCACTGTTCTAGCAGACCACTGTGTGGGCTTGCAGGTGGGGGCGCCGCTCCCTTTGTGGACACCAAAGCCCTGAGGAACTTCTTAACCGTGCCTGAACTTGGCAATCATGCCTACTGAGAATGAGCTTTCTTTTCTGAGAACTGAGGAATGCAATATGCACAATTTACCTTTTTTCTCAGGAGCTATTTTATTCCTCATTAATGCTGAGAGAAAGGGCTTATAAGGGCCCTTGACATGTAAACGTCTAATTAGAAAACTTTCAAAGCTGACACCATATAAAACGCTCACATTTTATTTAAAAGAGAAGAAAAAGAAAAAAAGAATTTATTGTTATACTGCTAAAGAAGTCCTCCAATAAAATGAGCTTCTTATTTGTACATTCCACTTAAGCTCGGCTAAGCCTGTTGCTCTCATGCTTTAAAGTCAAATGTTCTCATTAGGAATAGTCCTTCCTGCTGGCATTTATTCCCACTCTTATTGTCTTTGAGCCTGACATCAGCACTTTTATGCAGATAGATTATTTGAGAGGTCATCCTGGCAAGAAGGGGAGAGGGGCACCGGGAAGAGCAAGCTGGCAGAGGGGGAAACACGACTGTGGGAAACAGGGGCTTGATTCTGCTGGGATCACCTGAGAAGCCCACTGAATGCCTTCCAGAACTGTCCCTCGAAAGATAGGAAGCAGGTCCAGGGATCCATCAGCTCCCTCTCCATTGGTCAAAAGTCACTCTCAGGAGTGACTTCCTGATCTATTCATATGCTTGGGCCAAACCAGCCATCCTCAGTATCTGTGATGCCCCAGTATAGAAAGCAAAAATATATGATGTATTAGTTATCTATTGCTGCAGAAAAATCACCCCAGAACTTAGTGGCTTAAATCCACAAACAATTTTTCTTTCAGTTTCTGTGACTCAGGAACATAGGAGCAGCTGGGAAACTCTCGCTCATGATCACTCATAACATTGCAGTCAAGATGTGTCAGCCTGAGATTCATCCGAAGGCTTGACTGGGGCTGAAGGATCTGCTTCTGAGATGGCCAACGCACAAGGCTGATGGCAGAAGACCTCAGTTCCTCACTGGCCGTTGGTAGTGGGCCTTATTTACTGTCACATGGGCCTCTCCTAGGGCTGTTTGAGTGTCCTTACTGCATGGCAGCTAGCCTCTGCAGGAACAGATGATCCAAGAGAGAGCAAGGCAGAAGCCACAATGTTTTTTGCGACCTAGCCAATAGTATGTATGCTATTGGTCACACAGACCAACCCTGATGCAGTGTGGTAAGGGACTACACAAGAACGGGAATGGCAGAAAGGGGAAATAATTGGGGTCATCATGAGGGCTGGCTACCACATGTGAGTGTGTGCTTAAGGAGGCACTATCAACACAAAATGCATCAAAACTTACATGGAACTGTCGACCCCAACATGGCTGAGATAACATATGAGGCCACAAGGATATAAGTCACGGTATTCCAGATGCCTGTTTGAGCTATGCCTCTGCCATGCCTCCTACCACTCAGACCTAATCATTTCCTTGGTTCCTCGAGTTGAACAAGGAGGATGTGCAATTAAACAAAGATCTCAGAAAATACTGATGTGCAAAGCTGATCTAGAATTCTAAAATTATTAACACAATAGATCTGAAAGTGGCATACATCTTGTATTGATTAAATCATTTAGAAAATTTATTTCTTAGTTTTCTTTCACTCTCAAGTTGCAGCAGACAGGCTACAGAAGCCAACACATAACTGTCTGACTTTTAATAGGGGAATAGAACAGGTCAGACGCTCCAGCTTTATGTAACAGGAGAGACATCACCCCAAAAGAAACAAATCTGTGTTAAACATTGTTAAAATAAAAAAATATATAGAAATGAATCTCTAAGTATAAAGGTTTTATGTAGGAATAATATACAAGAAGCAGCATTGCAATCCAGGACATACACACAGACTAGGGTGGCCTCTGATATGTCTGGGAAACAAAGGAAAAGGTTAGGGTCTGTTGGAGAAAGAGGAGGTTGTGCAAGTTGTTTTGAAAGAAAGTTTATTAGCTCTAGCAGTGTTTTGTAAGAGCTGGTGAGTTCTGGTCGGCAAGTGTCAGGAGTTGTTAGGTAAGACTTGTAATCTTGGAGTTACAGTTAGGCCCTTGTAATTTTTGATGGGGCTTGTGAGACAGTTTTTGAAACACGCAATTGTTCTTGTAGAAGTGACTATCTGTCCTTGTGCTGCTAGCTGCAGTTTGGAAAATTTTCTTGTGATAGTTCCTGTTATCAGGCAAATCATGCATGGGAGCCTTCCCGTCATGGCCTTCCCTGGCTCTATTTGCTAGAATTTGACATAAGTGACTCTACTTTGAATCGTACAACTCTCACAACATGAATGTTAATCAAATGAATTCTTACAAGGATAAGATTCATTTTGGTTTAAGTCCAGTTAACATTGCAACAGACTCCTTCGAACTATCAGGGCCATAGAGGATGTTGAACATATGCCTCAAAATCATGACTGCAAGGTGACTATTTGGCCTCCAGCTCCGGTCCCTGTCTCCACTTTCCAGGCAAGGGCAGGAAACAAGGTAGGAGTACTGTGCATATTAGGAAGGAGAAACCTCAGAACTCACCTGCCAACAGACTTCACATAAATTTTTTAAATCAGAATAGTGTCATATGGTCATTCCAAGTTGCCAGAGAAGATGGGGAATTTTTTTTTTTTAAAGCTGGGCATCAAAATTTGTTTCTGTTAATAAGGAAAAGGGGGATGTTAGATGTTGGTTGGGCAATTAGCTGTCTTTGCATGAAACCCAGGGTTTGTTTTTGTTGTTTTTCAAGACAGGGTCTTGTTCTGTCACCTCCGCTAAAGTGCAGTGGCGTCATCATAGCTCACCGCAACCTCAAACTCCTGGGCTCAAGTGATCCTCCTACCTCAGCCTCCTGAGTAGCTGGGAATACTTGTGCACTTGTGCACGCCTGCTAATTTTTCTATGTTTTGTAAAGACAGGGTGTCGCTCTTGCTGAGGCTGGTCTCGAACTCATGGACATAAGCAATTCTACTTCAGCCTTCCAAAGTGCTAGGATTACAGGTATGAGACACCGCGCCTGGTCTAATCCAGAGTTTTTTAGCCCATTCTATGGGTGGAAATGCTTTTTTTTTTACACCCATCCAAAAGACCAAAAGAATCAAAGAGACCTTGAGCCACCAAACCACCAGCCATCGGTTAGCTCTGTACTTGCTGTGTGAAAAAAAGAAACTCTGTGGCTTTACTCACTGCTGCTGGGTTTTCTATTACATGCAGTTGAACTCAATCCCTCACGGATACAGCTCATGAGGGCTGTTGCATTGATTGTTAAATTTAAACTTTTTTCATTATCTTCAAATCAGTGTTTTAAAAGTTGTCAAATTTATAAAAGCCATCGTTATTGATCTTCTTCTGAAAAACTTATTGCTCCATGATAATGCTGACACTTCTGAACGTTGGTGGTTTTTTCCAGTCCCTTCAATTGGCCAAGCTCTCACACACCTTTGGGTCTTCACGTACGACAGGCCTTCTGTCTAGATGCCACTCCCTTCCCTACCCCAGCCCCAAGTTACGCGATATCCCCTGCAGAGGCTTTCTCTGACTCCTCTGCTCTAAACCAAGTCACTTGTTACATTCTCATGCAAACAGAACCTGTTCCTTCTGGAGCTTACCAAATTTACACATACATGTTTCTTTTTAAGAGTATGTGCACAATATCTGTTCCCCCACTGAACTGTTAGCTCTGTGATGTCAGGGGCTGTGTTGGTTGTGTTCATACCTGTCCTCCTGGTGCCCAGAAGAGAAGAGCACCAGGTAGAATATTATGTTCATATGGCCTTTCAAGGAACCCCTGGAAAGTCCAAGTGGAGTGCTCTTATTCCAGGGATATATAGAATTTTACGACTATCAGAAATGATGTCCGTAGTGGATTCTACTAATTGAAATGTTTAAGCTTTTCTATTTGTTTCTTATTTTTTAGTATTTCTCACTGCAAGCCTCTGGGGAACAGGAATGTGTCCAGGGACGGCGAGCTCCACAAAGCAGTCTGGGCAAACTTCCAAGCTGACCAGGCAATCAATAGTTTCCAGGGGTGACAGGCTAGGTTCTAAAAACTTTCTTAGTCACCCTAAACAGGAGAAAAATACTTATTGTCCACAGTTAAAGGTGAGAATCTCTTAAAGCTTTCTCATATAATTTTTTAAGGCCTGCATTTTGAAGAGGTAAATACAGACTGGAACATGTCTGTTTATACTCTGGTGGCAAAGCAGGCATCTGGAGAGCATTTAACTGTGGTGATACTTTGCTCCCAAGTGAAGGTTTTGTTTGTTACAACGTAACATGAAGTTATTTGGCTTTCAGAAAGGCACCATTCTTCTGGATTCTATATAAAACTGAAGGCAAGATTTCAAGACAAATATTTTGAGGATATTAAAACATGTACCAACCCAAATGAAAAGAGCAGGAAAAACTGGAAAGAAATCCAACAAGTCATAAGAAAATTTGAAAATATAATGCCTGTTTGGAAAACGTATTACTGTTTGCTGCTTAGTCTATGTCTTTCCTTTAAGCACCTACTGCAGTGGAAATGCCCAGTAATGACTCCTGCCTATCCGGAAGTCCTGTTAGTCTCCCTGTCTAGAGCTGAAAGACAGGAGGCAGGAAGTGGGTGAGAGAGATGGGAAGGCTGAGGTCAGCGGGAAGCTACATTTCCAGGGATAGCTACACACTGGGTGGCTGAGTAGTCTTAATAAAAGCAGGTCAGCTAAAGACAAGGATCTGGAATGTTCGGGTGCTTATATATCCAGACTATTCGGGTGTCAAAAGAGTCAGGTGGAAGAAATTTTAGTGAGTAAATAAATCTCTGACTCAACAGTGATTTAATTCAAGGTAGTAATTTTATAAGCTGCTTCATTTTCTACTGCAATTAGGATATAAATCCTAATGAGTAGGATTTATAATTCTCAAACCATGTAATGCTCTCTGCTCTTTGAGAGCATTATCTTTATGTAAAATGTATTTAATAAATAGATAAATGAATTACTAAATAAAATCAATTTAAAATACTATATGAGGAGGAATAAAAATCATCTTACCAACCAATTACTCATTATCTGAGAGATGCCCACTTTAAGAGGGGAAAACATTATTTATATATATTTTTTCCTGGCTTTTAATGTAACCTCAATATACTAAAACTACTGTGAGAAAGCAATATTTTTTAAAAATTGATAATACTTCTCAATGCCTATTAGACAAGAATTTTTGAAAGGTTACTGCTAAGTTATCCACCACAGAGGTAATTCATCATAAAGAATTAACCAGAAAACATCAGGGACACAAAATTAATAAACTAATAATTAATAGTTAATTAAGCCAAATTAATAATACAGATTGTATAGTTTCATACTTTCTATATCCCTATAATAAGGGTAAAAGGCTTAGATTCAAAGAGGAGATGTTGCCTTTGCCAGGAACAGAAATATTTTCAAACACTATTTCTATTGGGGAAAAAAAACCAATGGGGTCTACAGCCATACCACCCTGAACATGCCTGGTCTCTTCTGATCTCAGAAGCTAAGCAGGGTCGGGCCTGGTTAGTACTTGGATGGGAGACTGCCTGGGAATACTGGATGCTATAGGCTTAAAAACTAAAATTAAAAATAATTAAAATAAAGAATGAAATATTTAAAAAAAAAAAAAAACCCAATGGGGCCAGAATACCCATCAAGAGGTCATGACCTTACACTTAAATTCACTTCCAAGTCCACCAAAACAAGGCATGCTGTGGCCCAGTCGATCTACTTCCTGGGGAATCAGACTTGTAAAGCTAAACTTGAGGTCAGAAAAATGAGTAGTATCCAGCATATAGGCTGTATCAGTGCCAATAAAGTGTACATGATCATTCAAAAATCTTTCTATTGTTGCTGTTTCAACTACAACTTGGAACAGACATAGCACAGAGCAGCTCTACTTCTCTGTTCTGAAGTCCTAATAGGTAAGTAAAATGAATACATACCTCGAACTTTCCCGTGAAAATATACATAAGAAGTCTGTCCCATATTGGAACTTCAAGTCTAGCTGGACTTGTTCCATAGCTTGCATTACTTGTATTTTGATCTTTAGGTGATACTAGAAGTGTTTCACTGGTCATGTATGTCACAGCTTAATCTATGGGGCTTGGGCCAGAAGAAACACAGATGGAATTAATGACGGTTTTACTGTGCAGACAGTGTGATACTCTGTCTGAGTGACATTGTTTTGTGTATATACATGGAGAAAAGCTTAAGAAGCTGTCATTTACTATGACAATGGGGGCATATGAGTGGTTCTCAAACCAAAGAGCAGAGCTTATCTCTTTGTGAGGATAAATTTGATTAAGAGGCATTCCTCGTGGTATTGAACCAGGAGCCAAATGCTTAGCATCCATGCAACCATCTTTTCAGTACCCTCAAGGAAAAAGCTGCCTGTCAACACTTGGGTAAACATCTGCAAGTGACAGAAGGAAAAGTACTCAGGCAGGACAGCTATGGGCATTGAAAGTCTGTAAGACCTGCATGCAACTCACAAAAGAGCCAGAATGCTCGAAAAGAAAGTGGACTCCTGTGCCCGTCCCTCTTCAGTTTCCTCAAACTTCCCACAGTCTTTTTAGACTCCAGGAACGCTTTCCAGGTTGCAATGAACATAGCGAACACTCTAATGTTTGTTCCAACAGAGAAATAAAAGAGCACGGTTAACACAAAATCATGAGACATCCTTTAAAGTAACACACGGTCGCTCCCCCTGTCCCTGCCTGCAGGCCAGCAAAATGCCAGACACGGAGGAACAGGTCCGGAAAGCAGCTCTTTGCTAGACTATTACTGGGAGACATGAACCAGACTCAGATGAATACTTGAAATCTGGATACACAAAATCTGTTCGTGCAGCATAATCTTTTAATTTTTTTCTTTTTTTTTTTTTCCATTTTAAAAAAGAAAAGGAAGATCTTTTCATGTCTGTTCAAAGCCTCTAAAACAAAATGTGGTGAAACATCACTTAGATACTGAGAAGCGTGGAGGGGGTTGGACGAAGGGACTAAGGAAGAGAGGAGGAAAGAAATGGGAGGAAACCCGGGCATTATTTGTACCCATCTCACTGCTGAAAATGTCTGCTTCCTACTCTGGGGATCGGAGTTTGCAGAACATTTTATTTTTCTTTGTTGACAAAAGATCTTGTAAAATGATGGCCACTGAATCAACTGAATTACATTCGAAAAACATTGGTGGGTATTGTCTATGTCTTTGACACTGTGCTAGATACAAAAAATGAGCAAAAGTAGATGCAAGAAATGAACAAAACCCAACCCCCGATGTTGAGACTTCTAAAGTTTATTAGGAAAGTACACAATAACTCCCTAGGAGATGGAGCTACAAAGTGCTGACTGGCTTCAAAGCAGAAGTAATCCATTAATTCAACTATCCGTCTGTCCATATTTACTTGTTTAGATACTTAAGGCTCTAGGAGATTGTATCCGGCCACTCTTAAAGCTGATTTTTTAAAAAATCCAAGTTATTTTCTTATTAGTTTTGCCTTCTCTTCTAAAACCTTTAATTTCAGGGATAGACTAGGATTAAATTAACAACTTTTAACATCTGAAACCCAGCTGTTCTTATGGAAATAAGGGAAAAAGGCTTTGAAATAGAAAATAGATATTCCAAAAACTCATTGTTCTACAATTCTACAATATTGCCCTAAACCCTTTTCAGACCACTGTAAAACAAGCTTACAAATTAGAAACAGAAAAGTACACTGACACCAATATAGGTGACAGTTGACAACAGAGAAAAGAGATTGAAAATATTTAAAGCAAACAGAAGAAAAGAAGGATGGTCATTGAGAGTCATTTAGTACATAGACAAAAAGCTCCCTCGGTTAGATTAAGAGCAACCAGTTAGACAAGCATGGGAATTACTGGAAGAAGCAGGTACACTGACATAGTACAAACTATTAGTTGATAGCAAGGGAGCTTGCAGGAAACAAGTCAAAAAATTCCAAGAGCACAGTAGTCGGGGCCATTGGGTAGGAGCTAGCAGCTCTACCCACCTTAATAATCCCTGGGAAATCACATCATCATGAAATTGTTTTTCATAATGGTGGCCCTGAGTCATCAAGGAAAACTTTAAATCCTGTTCACTATTCTCTGTTTTAAAAAGCAGGAAATGTTTTGGGGCCAGGAGACTACGTAATGCAGTTTAGAGTTTTTATAGGCAAGATTTGGTTGTGTAGACGTTTTACATATTCCCCAGGAACTGAAATCTCTCTGATTAATCAGGGATTTACAATGTTCTTGACCAGTAAAATGTTCTTTTAAAAATATTCTCTAATAGCTATTGACCATGTCAACATGTCTTTAGAAAAAATAGATTATGTTTTCCATATATTCCCACAATTATTTTAAAACACTAAACTTGGCTTATTCTGGGGAAAGCATTTTGAGTAGAATTTATATAGATGGAGAGGCGATAGAGAGGAAGTTGTCAGCACAGAAACAGCATGAAGATTATGTGGTGACTTGCATATTCACTAATGCTACGTATGAGCTGACTGCACAGAGGTTTGCTGGTGGAAGGCAGACAGAGGCAGGACCCCCAGGTGAGTCGTGGGGTTGGGAGGATATGAGAAAATGGCCCCCGTGCCTCTATCTGTCGTTCTTCAATAGTTGTGAAGATGACAGTGTTTTGTCCCAATAGGCATGTCTTGTTCAGGCCCCCCACATCTGTGGATAGTCCCTATGTCTTCCATATGGAGGAAGATGGCACTTTTCTCTGCTGTCAACTGTCACCTTCATTTGTATCAGTGTGCTTTTCTGTTTCTATATAAGCTTGTTATACAGTAGTCTGAAAAAGGGTTTGAGGGCAATTTTGTAAGATTGTGGAACGATAAGTTTTTGGATATCTATTTTCTATTTCAAATAGGAAATACCCTTGACAAACAGGCCCTTACAGAGGAGGGAGAGAGAAAGCTTAGCTTTCTCTGGGCTCCGCTTTGCTGGGCCTTGACTTGGAGCTGTACAGATAGGCTTGAGTGTGCTGTTTGAGGGAGCGCCCAGTAAGAGCAAAAACTGGTCTCTGTCTTGGGTGCCAGGGTCCTACAAGCATGAGCAAGGCTTATCTAATTAACTAGAGTTCTTAGTTACAGGTGAGTTCTGTGTCTATGTCCCTTTAATAACCATGGAACTTTGGCAGAATCTTCTTGCACCCAGCACCTTTTTGTCACATGGTCACCCAGTCTGCATAGCAAACATCCATGACTGATAGCTTCCTACCTCCTGAGGCAGGCTCAGAGAATTATTTAGAAGACAATCATGTTAAATTAATTCGACTCACATGAATAAGACTTTAATTTCTGACTTATCAGAGGATCCAACTTCATAATCACTCTCCTTCTTGCTCTTTATGGAATAATGTCTTTTCTGGTTTTTCTAGTTCTTGCTTCCACACCTATCAGTAACATTTAAGTTAGATTATGTGGAGGCTGATGATAATATGCACTTGGTAAATTTTCTAGAACTTTTTCTGGTCCATCAGTCACTTAGAATTTTGTTAATACCTGCACCAGAGGGTGAGTAGGAAAAGAAAAGTGTTAACAAAGATTGAAATGACTAATGAACCAGAGAATTTTTTTTTTAGACAAAATTATAGGCATGGGATTACCTTAAATTGTCATCTATTTTGTGGCTCTATTTAAAAAATTTACTAGTATATTGGGCATCACTAAATATATCTAAAAGATAGTTATGCAGCAGCATAACTCAGACTTAGTATTATTTCTGACCAATAAAGCTTGCAGCGTTTACCCACAATCCTTGTCTCGGCTGTCTGCTTGAGTGGAATTCCCACTCCTTTTGGTATGGTTTTGGGATTTGGGACATCATCTTTATCTACTGGCTTCTGTGGTATTTATTGCATCTAAAATGAAAGATTCTGCATTTAAATGTTGCCTGGAAAAAACACAATATCTTGCTTTCTTTTATTCATTCATTTAAAGTAATTATTGCTATCACAGTTTCATGTGCATTTTTCCCAAACCATAATGATTTGAGACTTATAGACTATGGTAAAACAGTTGGATTGTTTTGTCAGGGAGGCAATTTTGTTAAGCAAATGGTAGTAATCTGAGCCACTTTTTGGTTTCAAAAGACTTCATCTGTTCATAGGACAATTTTAGGGTCCATACATTTCTTACCTGGAGGCTAAGATCCTATGTTCAAAATCCCACTTCCCATCTCCCACATGCAGAGTGCATGTATGAGTACCTAAAATAAGACACATTCTTCTGTAGAGTTTTCTTTTCCTACCTGCTTTGGCTCAGAGTGTCTCTGAATTCTTTGTAATTAGTTTAAAAGAAACATGGAAAAAAAGTTATAGTCTTTTCAAATAAACTACATGTTTCCCTTAGGAATTTATACTAAAATGTGTATTTATTTTTAAAAACCAAATGATATGAATATAAGAAATGCAATACTGCATCAGCCCAATGGTCTAACCAGCCTGTGGTTTCAAAGTTTCATAGTACTCCATTAATGTTGGCCTCAGAAGTTTTGGAATGTATTTCAAACTCCCTGGTTTTCTTTAATACTCAAAACTGGATTTACCATTCATAGATTCATCTAAACTTTTTCTGAACTTATTTATATCTTTGGCTTATATCAACGATAGAAATAATGAGTCCTGCAATGGCAAGGGTACTACACCCTGTCTACCATGAGACTACAGAAAAGGTGCTACTATAGGGGAATGAAGAGTTGGGATGGATTATTCAATCTGTCACAGTTGTTCTTGTGGACAACTATTCACACCCCTTCCACATGCAAAACTCTCTCATTCCCATCCTGTGACCACCACGCCCTCTCCACACACACACAAAGCCTCATCCAATCATGACATCTATGGAAAGTCCAGGATCTTGTGATCCACATCAGGTCCAATTGCTGCTACTTTAATCCAGAGACCTATAAACTGAATGGAGTTTATCTACCTCCTACATACCTTTGGTAGGCAGTTTCTAAGATGGTCTCCAATGGTCCCTCACCTCCTGGTATTTGTGAGTTTGTGTTATTCTCTTCCCATGAGTAATTCGCTTCCTACCAATAGAATATGTCACATCTGTGATTAGGTTACATAAGATAGTGACTTCTACCTTGCTACCAATCTCTCTCTCTCTCTCCCCTCTCTTTCTCTCTTTCTTTTCTCTCTGTTTCTCTCTCTCATCTCTTTTGCTGGCTCTGATTAAGCAAGGTGCCATGTTGAGGAGGCTCACATGTCAAGGAACTGAAGGTGGCTTCTGGTCAATTACCAACAAGAAATCGAAACCCTCAGTCTAACAGCCTTCAAAGAACTGAATCCTGGCAACCACGTAGGTGAACTTGGGAGTACATCCTTCCCCAGCCAAACTTCAGATGAGCCCCCATCACTGGCTGACAGCTTGAATGAAGCCTTGTTACAGATCTTGAATCAGAGAATCCAGTTAAGCTGTACCTGGAGCCCTGACCCACAGAAACTATGTGATAATAAATACATGTTGTTTTTAAACTGCTAAATTTTGAGGATAATTTGTTATTTAACAACAGATAATTAATTAGCAAGAGATAATTAGTACATCTAATGTACAACAGTGAAAAGGGGACAAGATAACTGCAATAAATACTCCCGTTTGAAAAAGTAAATAGGCACATAGCAATCACTGGCCCACAGCAATTGTGAAATCCCATTAGGTAAGTGTTATGGGAATCCCTATTATGAACTAGGTGGGTCCCTCTACCCTAAGGTAGGAATGTTCCTTGATTAGACCCCCATTCTGCTTCCCAGAGGTAGCTCTCAAATCCATCTGTCTCCATTGTTCTTGGCTCTGTCTTCTCAGAGGCCCTTCCCGTTCCATCATCCTTCTTGCTCTTTCATGAAGGGAACACTAGAGAATATGGCATTGTTGTCGCTGAGCTGTTTCTTTCAGAGCCCTTCTTGCCTGTAGAAAGTTGAGGTCCAAGGTCCTTTTACACCGTGAACAGTCTCAGTATCTTTTAGTCTAGACTGAAAGCACTTTCGTCAATATGTGTCTCTCAAAAACATTGTGTGCTTTCTATTTATTTGATTCCCATGAACTTCATATGCTAAAAAGCACATCCACAATCCTTTCGGAGATAAACCTTTATCTGTCTCAACTTAATTACCACGACTTTGGGCACATTGGGGCTTCTGTGTGACTTTGCCCATAAGATTTCTGGGAAGTTCTTTTGTCCGTCTGAAAGAGTCTACTAGACACACCTTTGTTCTTTCAGAAGTCTTAACAACAGATGTTACTGCTACATTCTAGACTCGATCTTTACCCTAAGGTCATGTCTTACTGACATCACCATGGATTTCACTTTTGCCTGAGGTATGATCTTTTCTGAGTTCATCTATTTCTTTAGTACCTTATTAAATGCAGCTGATGCTTTCAACATTCCACCTAAAACTTCTTGCCCAAATCTCTTTGTTAATTAGGTACATTTTTTGTCTTCCAAGTTACCTCAAGTGACAGTTTTATCAAACGTTTTACTACTACATAACATGGGCCACTATTTTTCTTATTTCCTGTAGTAATTTCTTTGCTGCTCACCACCCAATCCCAGAATCAATGCTACTTCTAGGTATTATTAATAATTTCTTTATCAGTAAGCTATTGCTGCTTAACAAACAACTACAAAGATGTCAGTAGTTCACAACAATAAATATTTGTTGCACTCTCTGGTCTATAGATCTGGGATGGCTTTGCTTCAGGCTGTGGGTCCACTGGACTTGGTCTGTGCAAGAAAGCAAGGCCAAACTCAAAAGCATATTTTAGCCTGTGTTCACATCACAGACACTAAAATCCTATTGATTAAAGCAAGTCATATGGCCAAGTCCAAAGTCAAGGGAAAGGAAAGTATATTTCACCATCATGAGATCATGTTGAGAATATGAATATACAATATCACTACATTGGAGGAAAGAATTGTGATAATTCAATCTATCACATTAAGTAAAATTTTATTTGGAGAAGAGTTTCTATGCCTAAAAATGTTTTAAATTTCTGGCCAGGATGATTTCTAAAGTCTTTTCTAGTTTTTTTTTTCTTTTCTAGTTTTTGGAACACCAGGGAAATAGAACATTTGCATGGGTGAGGGGTAAATCAGCAAGTGTAGAAAGAGGCCAGTTCTCTCTGGCAAACACTCAAGTGCTTGTATATTCCACCAAGCACCTGGAAGGAGGGCAGGGAAGGCAGAATGGGGATGCTGCACAATTACCTAGTGTATCCAGAATTAACCCATTATTTATCATGAGGTATCACCTTTTTTGCATGTGATAAGTTTTTCAGGCCAGATAGACTCATTCCATTGTAAGTTCAAAATATATTCTATTAATGTACATTAATGTTCACATTAGCACTATACACAATAGCCAAAAGATGGAAACAACACAATGTCCACCAACAGATGAAGGGATAAACAAAATATTGTATATACATACAATGGAATATTATTCAGCCTTAAAAAGAAATGAAATTCTGATACATGCTACAATATGAATGAACCATGAAAACATTATGCCAAGTGGAATAAACCAGACACAAAAGAACAAATATTGTATGATTCCACTTATATGAGGTACGTGGAATAGTCAAATTCATAGAGACACAAATTAGAATAGTGGTTAGTTGGGGCTGGAGAGTGGGGAGAAATGCAGAACTATTGTTTAATGGTTATAGAGTTTCAGTTTGGGCTGGTGACAGGTAGTGCTGATCATTGTACAATGTGGATGTATTCAGAAAATTAAATTCAACACTTACAAAATGGTTACAAAGGTAATTTTTATGTTATATATATTTTATCACAGTTAGAAAAAAAATCATTTGCTTCATAGAAAAAAATATACATGCCAAAGCTAAATACAAATAATTAGGACAATCCACACCACTGTACCTCTCCACAATGAGTAATTAAAGAGTTGACCACAGTTCATAATTAAATCTTAGGCCAAAAAAAAAAAAATGAAATTGGGAAGGTCAGAGAAACTCTTATGATATATATTTTAAAGAAAATTAGGCTCCTACAAAGACATGATAAACCTATTATGACTGAAAATTCACTTATTTCAAGTTTATATTCCTGTTCAGAAAGTCAGGAGGCAAATGAGAACTGTAGCAGCCTTTCTATGTCAGTACTTGTGTGTCTGGAAGTTGCAGTCACCCTAGGAATGCATTGTTCAGATCTCCCTTTAAGAGAGGCTGATCCAAGGAGTGTAGTTTGTAGACAGCCTCCAGCTGCTGTACCTTCAGCATCCACCATAGTGTTCACGGTGATGTGACACTTCCTGGGCATCTCTGGTGACTGAGCTCGGTAGGGATAGGAGATTTGGGCCATTCCTGCCTAAGAGGGGACTCTTCTAATGGGCAGCCTTTGCTCTGGCTCTCCCCATTAGCCTGCTGAGAATTTCTCAGAGCTGCACTTCTGTCTGGACTCTTCCTCCCCCCAACCCTCCTTCCTTCACAGGTGTCAGGTCCACGGCCCAGCTTGAGGCTCTCCCGTCTACTCCTGCCCCCTCCCCTGTAGCCTTCACAGGATTTCGCCTGGAAGTGCACGCCTGTCTTGACGTCTGCTTCCTAGAGCTGGCACAGAAACATTGAGGTAAGTTTTATTTGTTTGATGTGATGAATTGACTTGTAAAAAGAATATTGACTGGATTCAAATACTCGCTTTACTTTTTTTTTTTTTTTTGAGACAGAGTCTCGCTTTGTTGCCTGGGCTAGAGTGAGTGCCGTGGTGTCAGCCTAGCTCACAGCAACCTCAGACTCCTGGGCTCAAGCGATCCTTCTGCCTCAGCCTCCCGAGTAGCTGGGACTACAGGCATGCGCCACCATGTCTGGCTAATTTTTTCTATATATTTTTTTTTTAGTTGTCCAGATCATTTTTTTCTATTTTTTAGTAGAGGCGGGGTCTTGCTCTTGTTCAGGTTGATCTCGAACTCCTGACCTTGATTGATCCACCCGCCTCGGCCTCCCAGAGTGCTAGGATTACAGGCGTGAGCCACCGCGCCCGGCGCTTTACTTTAATATTAAAAGAATGAAGACTGTTCCCAGAAAACTGGTTCTCTAGGATATGTCAGCCTGGCTGACTTGAACTAGGTGATTGGGGTTTGGGGAACAGATTTCTCCAGGTTGAATATAGCTGGAGGCCCCATGGATGTTTTCATCAAGGCTGTTAATGGAGGACATGATGCACCAGAACAAAGAAGTGAACCAAGGAAGAACGGAGAACAGGAAGCTGAAATAGGCTGCAAATGGGAACCACGGAGTCAAAGCAC
>CAUYSK010118516.1:0-16607 GCA_963575035.1 Avahi laniger | reverse complement strand
CAAAAAAAAAAAAAAAAAAAAGAAATGTAGGAAAACAGCCTGTTGCATGGCAAGAGTGATGCCATCTTGAAGTGAAACCACCATAATGATTGCTGTGTTCCCACAGTGCAATGGTGGGACCAGCTTAAACCAATTAACCGTTGCTTAAGTTGTTACAGACGGAGCAGAGCCAGAATTGCAAGTCGTGTAGCCCAGCGTGCACAATGGGAAAAAGCTTTAACTCCCTAATTGTTAATAGCACCAGCATGGCAGACCGGCTGCATTGGTAGCACCTGGAACTCGTTAGCAATGCAATAAAAACTTGAGCCACCCCAGTTCAGAGAGATAGATCTGAGCATTGCCTCCTGTCTGACTGGTAATAAAGCTTTTTCTTTTCTCGAAAGCTGGTGTCATGGTATTGGCTTCTATGCACAGCAAGAAGCAAGCCCATTGCTTGGCAACAGTAGCATAGATAACCCCTCACGAAGATGTTTATCTAACCTCCCCGGTGGTCATGAGTTTCTCAAGAAAGTCTGAGGTGTGACCAGCTGCATATGTTTTACCAAAAAAGCTTGCTATATAAAGGATACTTTCTGGAGGCCATGTGTGGGATTTACCATCTCAAGGCTGGCTGAGACATGGCTTTTGTTTATAAGTCCCTACAAAATGTTTCTTTCTGTGAAACTGGATTTGTCAGCATTTTTCTTTGGCCTCTCAGCTCCCTCAGCCTTTGGGGCTAGCTTTGCATATACCTGCTTACTGCAGAACAGGAAACGTATCTCGTGTTCTGGAGGCTGGGAAATCCAAGGTCAAGGTGCCCTCCTCATCTGGTGAGGTCATTTGTGCTGCAATATCCCATGGCAGAACACAGAAGGGCAAGCAAGGGAGACAGCAAGAGACAGAGAGGGCCAACTCACTTTTATAACAGCCCACTCTCGTGTTAACAGAATTACTCCCTCGATAATTACATTAAGGCATTCATAAGGACCAAGCCCTCATGGCCTAATCACTGCTTAATGACCCCACCTTTTAATAGCATCACAATGGCAATTAGATTTCGACATGAGTTTTGAAGGGGACATTCAAACCATAGCAATGGTTCTGCTGCTTATGAGCTATGTAGCCCTGAACAGCTTCCTGTTACTAAATTCTTTATCTGCCTGATCCATAGTAAGCACTTAGAAAGTATTAGTTATCATTTCTCCTGTAGAAATTATAAATAGTTAATGTACATCCTTTGAGATTTCCGACCACTTATGTTATTCAAGAAATCTTTAAAACCAGTATAAAGTTGTATATGTACCATGATAATGCTGATTTACAAGACACCAAGGCACACCTCTAACAAGTGATTCTATACAATTTCTTGTGTCCACTTGTTTTTAAATGGTTGGAATTCTCTTTTCCTTACACATTTTCCCAGAAATTGACCAAATTTCCTGTCTTCCACTGAAATCTACTTTTCTCCACACTTATGTTTGTCTCCTGTAGCCATTCAGACAATTTAACATTTTTATGTTCACTTCACGTAGAAGTTAAAAACTATTAGGGAGAAAACCAAATGAGATTATTGACCGGAGGCCTCCATTTATATCCGATCAAGAGTCCAGAACAGGGATAATTTGGCTTTGTCTATACAATGGAAGGAGTGTCTTAATCACAAAACAAAAAACAAAAAAACCCAACCAACTTAACAAACAAAAAACCCCATTGTCATTTTGCCAAGCTAATAGGGGTACATTTTCCTAATTCACACAAAGGCATCCTGCCAATTGACTAGTTGAACTAAAAGTAGAACCATTTCAGTGTAAAATGTATAAGAGCACATATTTTAAAAAATACTCAAAAGATAGCTATGATCTCTTTTTTTTTTTTTTCTGAGACAGAGTCTCACTCTGTTGCCCGGACTAGAGTGCCGTGGCGTCAGCCTAGGTCACAACAACCTCAAACTCCTGGATTCAAGCAATCCTTCTCCCTCAGCCTGCAGAGTAGCTGGGACTACAGGCATGTGTCACCATGCCCGGCTAATTTTTATATATATATATATTTTTTTAGTTGTCCAGCTAATTTATTTCTATTTTTTTTTTTAGTAGAGACGGGGGTCTCGCTCTTGCTCAGGCTGGTCTCGAACTCCTGAGCTCAAATGATTCACCTGCCTTGGCTTCCCAGAGTGCTAGGACTACAGGCGTGAGCCACCGGTGCGATCCTTCTTAAATAGCAAATAATTGAATTGTTACAGCTTCCAAATGTTCTTAAGTCCTCTAGAATCTATTATATATTCTAGATAATAGAATGACAGAATTTTAAAAACATAAGGAATCCTAAGGATTGTGTAGACCAACTGCTGTGGTTTGAATGTGTCCCCTGAAAGTTCATGTGTTTGAAACCTAATCCCTCTGTCCTCGTGAATGGATTAATGCATTAATGAGGGCTCTGCCCTCATGTGTGGATTAATATCACTATCATGGGATGGAGTTTGTTATCATGGGCGTGGCTTTGTTATAAAGGGGAGCTCCCTCGGGCTCTCTTGCTCTTGCCCTTGCATCCTGTGATGCCCTCCCCATGTTACGACACAGCAAGAAGGCCCTCACCAGACACCATCCTCTTAGACTTCCCAGCCTCCAAAACCATGAGCTAAATAAACTTGTTTTCCTAATAAATTATCTAGTCTGTGGTATTCTGTTATAACAACTGAACACAGACTAAGACAGAAACCCTTTGTTTTACAAAGGAATGGCGTCCCTCAGTGGAAGTGACTTGCTAACGGGATTGGATAGCATTGGATACTTCTGGTAGCTGAATCCGGATGTTCTGCCCCTCCCCGTAATAAGAGCAATAATAACTAATAGGTGCATAGCTCTGAACACTTTTTCATATGCTGCCTCTCTTTAACCCTCACTGTACCTCTCCTCTCCATCATAAGCCAGCCTCTGTCATTCCCAAAGCCCTTGGTTCCTCTAGGAGGAGCCGGGGAAATAGTTTGTCTCCTGCACAGGTCTTACGTCATGGCACGCACATCCCCACTCACTACTTGACACTGTCATCAAGTACAGAGGGGTTTGGGTTTCTTGTTCAAATCTACACTGATAAGATAGTGTATTAATAGGGAAGCAAAATTAATTATTATATAAAAACATTTGCTAATGAAGTGACTGCTCAAAATCCCATACATTTAACACTGACCTTTCTTTGTCCATGACATTTGTATCTTGGTCAATCAGTCTCTACCTGATTTTCAGATACAGTACATATCTGCCAGAATAATGGGGACACAACGCAAACTGATTTCAAACTAAAGTTGTAAATCTTGCTAAAGATGTCAGAATTCCATGAGTGCTGTGGATGTAAAATTAGTCCTGAGAAATAATACATCTTACTTTCCTCTCCTCTTCATTTTTCAAGGACAACCAAAGTCATTGATAACGAGGATCTGGCAAAGATAAACTTCTTAATTAAAGAAAAGAAAGTAGGCCGGGCGTGGTGGCTCATGCCTGTAATCCTAGCACTCTGGGAGGCCAAGGCGGGAGGATCGTTTGAGCTCAGGAGTTCGAGACCAGCCTGGGCAAGAGCGAGACCCCGGCTCTACTAAAAATAGAAGGAAATTAGCTGGACAACTAAAAACATATACAAAAAATTAGCCAGGCATGGTGGCGCATGCCTGTAGTCCCAGCTACTTGGGAGGCTGAGGCAGAAGGATTGCTTAAGCCCAGGAGTTTGAGGTTGCTGTGAGTTAGGCTGACGCCACGGCACTCTAGCCCGGACAACAGAGTGAGACTCTGTTTCAGAAAAAAAAAAGCATCTTTAAAAATTATCAGTTTAATTAATAAATTGATGAACCATCTTTTTGATCATGCTACAAGTATCAAATATATTTTGTTCAATCAATTGCTTTGAAACAAAGCCGACTTGATTCATTCTAAGACTTAGTGCATGGTTTCAACTACAACCTAAATTTTGCTCAATATAAGGTAAATCTATTTTTATAATTTGCTTCTTTTTAAAAATTTCCTAATGCCACATTGTCTAAGGTGTAATTTGGTTCTTTTAAAGATTAAGTTTACTCGTAATTTACTATGAAATTATGATCCCCTATTTAAGTGACCTTTTTGTAACGCCACAGATCCTCAGAGAGGGAAGATACACACAGATAAGCAAAGATCAGAAGACTAGAAGGATGTAAAGTACTTAGAGCAAAATGTTAATGTAAGTTATTTCCTGAGTGGTGGCGTGACAAGTTACTGTTATTTTCACTTGTGAATTTTTCTAAATTTTTCAAAGTTTTCTAAAAATGAGCACATTCTGCTTTTGAAATCAGAAAATATTTACTTTTAAAAACATGGAATTTTTCTTCCTTTCCATCTCCTTATAATTCCATGCCCTACCAATGCCTACAGGCACTGAGGCTGTAGTCCCTCCCTCTCTTCACTACGACACTAATTATTCCCACTATTTTCAGGGCTAGATCCATCTCTACTGCCCATCATCACAGTGCAGTTAATCTTCATTTTTGTAATTCAACATTAAAACAATTTATATTTCTGAATAATTTTGGTTTTATTCTAAGGCTTTTCATGACTCCTTTTCAAAGCAAGCAAGGTGGTACGGGTGACATCTGACAGGTGCAAAACTCTTAATTTTTTTAATGACTTTTCTGGTCTCAAGATAGAAAGTTAGTCTTGAGAAATAAGGTGTCTTACCTTTCTCCCCCTAGAAGATAGTAGGCCCCCTTGTGATTTCTATCTTTCATCACGTTGGGTATAGAAAGTCCTTGCCCTGAAGCCCTTGTGTAGAAACAATGTTAGTCCAGTTGTCTACTAAGGCCACCCTGATTTAGGATTAAAAAAAAAAAGCAAAATCATGATGCCCACATATATAAGAAGTTACAGTCACTTTGTTCTGCCTGTAGGAAAACAATGGCTCATTCCTTTTCTATCCAAAGGACAATTTAATGTTTTCTTTTATTCATTTATTTCCTTTATTTGTCTATTTTCCTGTGTATATCCTGCGCCTTCCACAAATAAGTATAGGATGTCCTTTTAAAGGAAAAATTTTGTAAAATTTTATAATGAACATTTTGTAAATAAAGTACATTTAGCTACAATTTCCCATTTTCCCTATGTATGGAGACTTCTGGAACATCCTGTAGAATATTTTCCCCTTCTAATTCCAGAATTGTATAGCTGACAATAAAAGACATGTATAATAAAAGAGTAAAGTAGAAATAGTAGTTAAAAATTCAGGACAAAGGCTGGACTTGGTGGCTTTCACCTATAATCCTAGCACTTTGAGAGGCCAAAGTGGGAGGATTGCTTGAGCTCAGGAGTTGGAGGCCGTAGGAGTTGGAACTATAAATGCACCACCACACAGAGTGAGACCTTGTCTCAAAAAAAAAAACAAAAAAACAAAAACCCCAAACAAACAAACAAAAAAACCCAGAACTGAGAAAATTATAAATAAATAGATATAAATTTGTAATTGAATTATATATACTATTTTATAAATAAATTTATATTAGTCAATTTATAAGTAAGTAGTATCAATTATAAATAAAAGTAGAAAGGGGGAAAGGTCCATAAAGGCACAGGTCCTGAAAAACTACTTAACATAGTTGTTATAGTGGATCCTCAAATTTCACGCTAAGCTGCCTGATAAGAAAAGCTAAAGGAAATAAACAATCAGCATGATTTCATTTCTTTCATTAGTTCAGTGGGGGACTGCATAAATTTACTTGAGGGAGCAATTATCGAAATTGCAAACAGCAGAAAACCTGTGACAAATGGGCAGTTGTTTCTCTTGATTCTAAATATAACTCCTTTTAAGACTGGAAAAATTGTTACTTTTTTTTTTTTTTACCAGATAATGATTTAAATAATCTTTTGCTACTTTCTTAGATTATATGTTAATAGATGGTTTATTCCTATTTTGGAGACAGATTCTCACTCTGTTGCCCTGGCTAGAGTGCCGTGGTGTCAGCCTAGCTCACATCAATCTCAAACTCCTGGGCTCAAGCCATCCTCCTCCCTCAGCCTCCCAGGTAGCTGGGACTACAGGCATGTGCCACCATGCCTGGCCAATTTTTTATATACATATTTTTTTAGTTGTCCAGCTAATTTCTTTCTATATTTTTTAGTAGAGACGGGGTCTCACTCTTGCTCAGGCTGGCCTCGAACTCCTGAGCTCAAACGATCCTCCCGCCTTGGCCTCCCAAAGTGCTAGAATTAGAGGCGTGAGCCACCATGTCCGGCCTCCTATTTTCATTTTTTTAAGAGGGTTTTTTTCTTTTCTGATACTGTCCTAACAAAAATTAGGGTTAGAAATATTAATTAAAGTCAAAATATTTAACAAATTTTATTACAATCAATACAGTTTAAGTAATTTTGAATTATCCTTCACTCATTCCTTCTTGAAGCTGTTTTTAGTCTCTTAAAATTGTAGAATTTTTAGATTAAAAAAAGGATGTTAGAACTTCTCCAGTTCGACCTCCTCATTTAGTATTATAGTTATGGGCATATTTTCTCAATGTCTTAGTCTCTGAAAATTTATAAAGTACAATTTTCATATTGTAAAAAAACATGACTCTCAGACAAATATAAAAGGAACATACGTCAAAGATTTTACTCAATTAATGAGGGCACTGGTAGGATTTTAAAACCAGTTCAAAGAACAATTGAGACACTAGATTTATGTAGGCAATCTAATTGATTTCTCCCTAAGATTTAAAATTGGTCAACCCTCTAGCAGGGCCATATCCATAACCCTTGGGGTTCTGTTCCTCTGGATAGAAATTATGTGTATTTATTGGACAAATACAGTCAATCCTTATTATTTGCAGATTCCATATCTGCAAATTCACTACTTATTGAGATTTATTTATAATCCCAAAATCAATACTTAAGATGCTTTCAGGGTCATTCAAGACCATGCACAGAGCAGTGAAAAATTTAAATTGCTTGGTACACATTCCTAATTCAGTTCGAAAGAAGTGACACTACCTTCTCGTTTCATCTCTCAGATTATAAACAAATATCCTTTTGTGGTCTATATAATGCTATGGTTTCTGCATTTTTGTGCTTTTTGTTGGTGATTTCACTATTTAAAATGGCCCTCAAGCATAGTGCTGAAGTGCTGTTCAGTGTTCCTAAGTGCAAGAAAGTATGATGTGCCTTAAAAAGAATACATATATTAGGCCAGGCACGGTGGTTCACGCCTGTAATCCTAGCACTCTGGGAGGCCAAGGCGGGAGGATTGCTCGAGGTCAGGAGTTCGAGACCAGCCTGAGCAAGAGCGAAACCCCGTCTCTACTAAAAAAATAGAAAGAAATTAGCTGGACAACTAAAAATATATAGAAAAAATTAGCTGGGCATGGTGGCGCAAACCTGTAGTCCCAGCTACTCAGGATGATGAGGCAGTAGGATTGCTTGAGCCCAGGAGTTTGAGGTTGCTGTGAGCTAGGCCAACGCCACAGCACTGTAGTCCAGGCAACAGAGTGAGACTCTGTCTCAAAAAAAAAAAAAAAGAATATATATGTTAGATAAGTCTTGTACAGGCATTAGTTATAGTACTGTTGACCATGAGTTTAATGTTAATCAATGAACTTTAAACAAAAACACACATAAAACAAAGCTATGATTGATCAGTTGGCAAAAATGTTGTATTTAGAGGCTTATATTTCCCATAGAAACAATGGTTCAGTATTTGCTAATTCAGTGTTCATGGCAACTTCATAGAACATAACTACTGAAAATAATGGAATTAACTGAACCTACCAATTAATCTTTGCAGCTACAGAATTATGAAATAGCCCTGTAAGTAGAAAGCCAAGACTAGCTCTGTACTGCAAGAATACCTGGTATTTCTTTTGCCTATTTCCAAGTTTTGGGTAATATTTCTGGCAATATTTAATTAGCTTCATAAAATGCTTGACACTACTAAAGTTCTCTGCTTTCTCCTTAGTTGTGAAACATAAACCAGGCTATACTTCTCTGCAAATGTTTGACCAGTGCTAAGTGGAGTGCTTTTTTCCCCCCAAACCCCAGAATTGCACTGTCTATCAATATATAAAACTCAGTGTCACGTGCTTTAAACATTATCACTTTAAAACCATGTGTGAGCTGTTATTTATCGACTCTTAAATCCCTTTCTGCTGTTCCTGCTCTTTGGAAACTTATACTTCAATTATGCAGTTACGATATCATGTTTTTCTTCTAACCCAAATGTAAAGTAGTGGTTCAAACTATTACAATCCTCTTCAATGTGTTTATTTTTGGAAATTTAGAGGATTTTAGGAAGTATTTTTAAGGATAAGAGCCATTTGACTAATTCAAAAGACTTGCTGTAGTACCATCAGGAAATGCTTCAAGTTCTGTCACTCTCTAGTTGCATAAGCTTGGGTAAATCATTTAACTGCTCTGTGCCTTGGTTTCCTTATCTCTATCTCTCATCTCTAAAATGAAGTTGATAGCCACCTAGCTTCCTTATCTCCCATTATTGTTTTAGGGACCAACTAGCAAACAAGCTCTAGCCTAGTCCCAGGGACTAAGGTTTAAGCTGAAACTTGAATACAGCAAAAGCAAGGAGTATCCGGCTAGAAGGTTCATCTGGAAGACAGTATGTCAGGCCTGGGACACTGCAAATCCGGTGGGAATGGAGGCCAAGAAAGCCGATGGGAGGAAGGGGGGGATGGGGATGTGGGTTAGGTAATCTGCTTTCTTTCCAATAATGGTGAATATTCTTAAAGTCATTCTTCTGTTACAATTTTTAAGATAATCATGTATTTATTTACTTAACGAATTCCCTATGATGTGGACATTTTTCTGCTGATTTTGCATTACTCTCTATCTGACCATGGGATACCAATTTCAGGAACTCTTAATCTAGCTTTTCCAATTCCCAGCTATTATCATCAACCTGTGCCTGAAGTTAAAGAGTCTTTCAGCTAAACTAGGATAAACAAATATAAAAAGAAAACAAGAATATCCCCGAATGGACATGCTTGAAGCTCTCACTAGGGTGGGGCAAGGGCAATATACGTAACATGAACATTTTACCTCCATAATATGCTGAAATTAAAAAAATAAAAAGAATATCGCTGAAATCTCCTGCAATAAGCCAACGAGCTATCACAGAATTCCAATAGAATTTCAAGAGGAGTTCCTGATGACATAGGACAGGTTTTGAGTCTATTTCACTTGGTGTGACAGAGTACAATCACACTGAAGCACAAAGGAGAAAACCTGAGCAGGCTGACGCTGGCCAATCCATTTTTAAAAATAAAATTTTGCCTTGGCCAGGCTCAGTGGTTCACACCTGTAATCCTAACACTCTGGGAGGCCCAGGTGGGAGGATTGCTTGAGGTCAGGAGTTCGAGACTAGCCTGAGCAAGAGTGAGATCCCCGTCTCTACTAAAAACTAGAAAAAATTTGCCAGGCAACTAAAAATAGACACAAAAATTAGCCGGTCATGGTGGCGCATGCCTATAGTCCCAGCTATGCTAGAGGCTGAGGCAGCAGGATTGCTTGAGCCCAGGAGTTTGAGGTTGCTGTGAGCTAGGCTGATGCCACGGCACTCTAGCCTGGGCAACAGAATGAGACTCTGTCTCAAAAAATAAAAAAATAAAATAAAAGTTTTGTCTCAAATGCAGTAAGCTGGGTACACAAGAAAACCACTGCACTGCTGTCAATTGCGAAAAATCTAAGGCTTAAGAAACAACTCTAAATCAATCATTAGGAAATTTTCTTGCCCAGTGAAAGGTGAGCTTGTGCTGCAAATTAGAAAAATAAAGCCAAAACTGTTTAAACATCTGGCCTCACAAAATAATCATACAACTCTTTTAAAAATGTATTGGTGTAAATCAAGCTGGAGAAATTGGGCTTATAGTTATAAACACTTCTATTTAAAAATGATTCCTTCTAAGGAAAATTTGAAATACAGAGAAAGCTTTATCCAAAGCATCAGACATTTCATTATTTCAAAATCCAACCAAGCCCATTTTATTTTATTTTAGAGACAGAGTCTCACTCTCTTGCCTTGGCTAGAGTGCCATGGCATCAGTCTAGCTCACAGCAACCTCAAACTCCTGGGCTCAAGTGATCCTCCTGCCTCAGCCTCCCAAGTAGCTGGGACTACAGGCATGTACCACCATGCCCGGCTAATTTTTTTTATTTTTAGTTGTTTGGCTAATTTCATTCTATTTTTTTTAGTAGAGATGGGGTCTCACTCTTGCTCAGGCTGGTCTCGAACTCTTGAGCTCAAACAATCCACCCACCTCGGCCTCCCAGAGTGCTAGGATTACAGGCGTGAGCCGCCGCGCCCGGCCGAACCAAGCCCATTTTAAATAAGAGTTGTTTAATGCAACATGTGCTTACTATGAATGTCTTTAGACTTGGAAAGAAAAATATAGAATATTTAATAAGCCAGTTCCTACAGTGTTTAACAAAGCAAAGCATAATGTTAACCATGATGAATATGCTAATAACATTTGAAGGAAAGAAGATTATACAACCACGGTCTTATCATATCATCTTATTTTGTTAGAGAAATCTTCAAGTGTCATAAGCACCTAATATTAATCATTTTAAAATGGGTCATATATAGGACCAATGTCAGATTTGAGATCTAAAATGCTCTAATTATAAAATATGAATTTTAGTTATAAGATGTTATTCTATGAGCAAGTGTTCATGACTCTAAAATAACTATCTCTATTTTAATTTGAAATGATTTGTAAATTTTCAATTAAGGAACATTAAAACATTTAGTAATACCATATCAATTAAAAGGCACAATATATACTAGTCTTTTAGTGGCTATATTCTATCTACATCTAAAAAGTTTAAATACTTTACCATAAAAGTCAGATTATATAATTTGACTATTAGAATTAGAAAATGGCAAATAAAATGCTATGTAGAATAGAGATGAATACATCAGCTCCACAGATGAACATACTGATTGCTCATTACACTTCTCTCTTAGCTCCTGTCTACTAAAGCATAAAGGTAAATACAAGTTATGTAATTCTTACCATAAGATCAACGGAAGCATGCCAGTTCTGTAAGCAAACATTTCCTGACACTAAATTCTAAAAGGAAGAGAAATCAACATTTCTTTTTGGCCTTGTGTGTGCTGGAGAATTTATATACATGATATGATTTAATCCTCTCAGTGGAGATCATGTTAATCAATTTTCCATTTGATAAAATGTAGACTCAAACCTAGGACTGCCTGATTCCAAGGTTTATGGTCTTCCCACATTTCCCAACTGCTTTGTACACAGCACTTTAAACCCTGTATTGGATCAGGATGTATTCTCAAGGACCTTACTAGAAATTCAGAATCATTCATTGTATGGCCATTTCTTATATTTAACCTCTACAGAAATTGAGGACATATATTTAAAAATTGATATAGTAAGTTCTAGTTCTGGATAAGATGGAGTAAGCACAATTAATTCTGTTTCACTCACTGAATACAACTGTAGAAAACCTAGACAAATGCCTGGAACAGCTATTTTAGGGATCTGAAGAGCAAATATAACTGATGGATTAGAGAAGATCAGAAATTGAAGTATCTCCGACCTAGCAATGTCTTTCCTATTTTTTGCCTTAATCTGAACTCAAGGTAGTGCCAAACCGAGAAGTATGGTCAAAACTTGTAGCCTGAACTCAGCAAGATCAACAGTCCACTAAAAAAAAAAAAAAAAAAAAAAAAAAAAAAGGCCCTGTATCCCAGTATTAGTAATAGCATGAATCAATCCAAGTCTGAAGGCTTGTGAACCGGGGAGCCTGGAGTGCTGATGTCCAAAGAGAAGAAGAGCGTATCTCACCTCCAGGAGAGACCAATTCAACTTTCCTTTGTTTTTGTTCTATACAAGCCCCCAGCTGATTGGATGGTGCCCAGTGCCTTGATCTTGAACTTCCTAGCCTCCAGAACTATGAGAAATAAATTTCTATTGTTTATAAATTGCCCAGTCTAAGGTATTTTGTTATAGTAGCCCAAATGGACTAAGGCAATGTTGTATGCAGCACTATCTAACAGAACTTTCTGTGATGATGGCAATGTTCTACAACTCCCCAGGGATGTGCTTCTGCTGCACGCTGTCCCTCCAGGGCCTTGACACACCTGGAGCCCCACCATCCTCAAGACGTGAGTTACCAACTGTGCTCCAACCCTGAAGCCTGAGAATCTGTGGTGCACCCCAGAGACCTAGAATCCAGATCTATGGGCAATCAGCACATGCCAATGCCTAAGACACAAACACAACCACCACAGTGAGTGTGTTCACACCCCAGGACTCAGACTTCATGTTAGTTTCATGTGCCCCTGTGCCTAGGACCTTGATTCTGTAGTCATTATGAGCATCTGTGCCCTGGAATCCAGTGCTGCTATGGCTGCCTGTGCCTGCATACCAGACTTGATGTCAAGAGGGATCCCCTTGGCTAGGACTTTCCCCATAAGGGAAAAGGAGAACAGAGGACCCCAGAAGTCTTCCCACTGAAGCCACCAACATCCATCATTGCCACCAATGCTGTAGCTTTTGCCACTGCAGACACCCACAGCCTAGTCTGCCAACGACCCCTGGTATCTTTGCCAATACTGACTTAAGCTGATGGAGCTGTATGGAGCCTATGCTGCTCTGCCCTCCCCAGAACAGTACCTATCACATCTCTTCCAGCTGATGCCCTTTAGCTGATCCACAGGTAAAATACTTTCTCCACTGAAGCCAGTCCATAAGGTCTAGAAGAAGTGACTACTCCCTCAAATGTGTATACATCAATGCAAGGTCTCAAGAAACGTGAAAAAGCAAGGAAATGTGATGCTACCAAAAGAACACAATATTTTTCCAGTAATTGGCCCCAAAGAAATGAAGATCTACAAATTACCTGAAAAAAAATTTTAAAATAATTATTTTTTTAAAGGAAGCTCAGCAAGATACAAAAAAACATTGGTAGACAACTAAACAAAAATCAGGAAAAGCAATAGATGAATGAAATTGGAAGTTTACTGTTTATTTATTTATTATGCTTTATAATCTAAACTCCTTACTGTGACAGGCTGGAGCACAGTGTCCATTCACAGGCATGATTATAGTGCACTGTAGCCTCAAACTCTTGGCTCAGCCTCCCAAGTAGCTGGAATTACAAGTATATGACACCAGGCCCAATCTCAAAATTAAAAGTTTAAAAAGAGATGGAAATTGTAAAAAAGAACCAGACAGAAATCCTGGAGCTGAAGAATACAATGAATGAAATAAAAAAAATGCAATAAAGAGCTTCAACAATAGACTCAATCGAACAAAGAAAGAACCTGCGAACTCAAAGACAGTTGTTTTGAAATTATCCAGTCTCAGGAGAAAAGAGAAAAAAGAATGAAAAAGTGAAGGAAGTCTACAGGACTTATGGGACATAGTGAAGCAAAAGAATATATGAATTTTGGGAGTCCCAGAATGAGAAAAGGAAGAGAAAGGGAAAGAAAGTTTATTTTAAATAATAATTACTGAAAAATTCCCAAATCTTGGGAGAGGTACGAACATCCAGATTCATGAAACTCGAAGGTTCCCATTCAGATACAACCCAAAGAGGATATCACCAAGACATACTATAATCAAACTGTCAAAAGCCAAAGGCAAAATGAAAATTTTGGAAGCAGCAAGAGACAAGCAAATGCAGGAAACCCCCCATAAGGCTATCAGTGGATTTCTCAGCTGAAACCTTGCAGGCCAGAAGAGAGTGGAATGATATATTTAAAGTACTGAAAGAAAAAAATTGTCAGCCAAGAATATGTTATTCAGCAAAGCTGTTCTTTGGCAATGAAGGAGAGATAAACACTTTCTCAGATAAAGCTGAGGCAGTTCATCACAATTAGACCTGCCTTATCAAAAATGCTAAAGGGAGCTCTTCAAACTGAAACAAAAGGACACTAAATAGTAACATGAAAATATATAAAAATATAAAATTCGCTGGTAAAAGTAAATACATAGTCAAATTGAGAATACTCTAAAACTGCAGTGGTGGCATGTAAACCATTTTTTAACTCTAGTATAAAGGTTAAAAGACAAATATATTAAAAAATAGCTATAGCTACAATATTTCATTAAGGGATTAATGATAGAAAAAGAAGTTAATTATGATATCAAAATAAAATGTGTGGAGAGAATAAATGTGTTGAGTTTTTATAGGTGATTGAAGTTCAGTTGTTATCAGCTTAAAATAAACTTTTATAAATATAAGATGTTTTCTGTAATCCTCATGGTAACCACAAAGCAAAAACCTATAGTAGAGACTTAAGAGGAAGGAATCAAAACATATCACCACAAAAAGGAAAAAAAAATCATCAAATCACAAAGGAAGACAAAAGAGGAAAAAAGGAACAAAGGAATTACAAAACAGCCAGAAAACAATTAACAAAATAGCAATAGTAAGTATTTACTCATCAACAATTACTTTAAATGTAAATGAGTTAAATTCTCTAATCAGAAGACAGAGTGGCTGAATGAATTAAAATGAAAAATAAGACCCAATTATATGCTGCCTACAAGAAACTCACTTTGGCTTTAAGAACACACACAGGCTGAAAGTGAAGGAATGAAAAAAGACATTCCATGCAAATGGAAACCAAAGAGAGCAGAGAATAGCTATACTTATATCAGATAAAAAATACTTAGCGTCAAAAACTGTAACAAGAGACCAAGAAGGTCATAATGTAATGATAAGGGATTAATTCATCTAGAGGATTTAGCAGTTGTAAATATATATACACTTGACATCAGAACACCTCAATTTACAAAGCAAATATTAACAGAGCTGAAGAAAGAAATAGACAGCAATACAATAATAGTAGGGGGCTTCAATATCCCACTTTCAACAGTGAATAGATCATTAGGACAGAAATAGAAGGAAACATTGGATTTGACCTACACTTTAGACCAGAAGGACCTAACAGACATATGTAGAACATTCCATCCCACAGCAACAAAATACACATGCCTTTCAAGTTCACATGGCACATTCTTCAGGATAAATCATATGTTAGGCCACAAAACAATCTTAACAAAGTTAAGAATATTGAACTCATATCAGGTATCTTTTCCAATCACAATGGTATAAAAATAGAAATCAATAACAGGAGGAAAACCGGAAAATTCACAACTATGTGGAAATTAAACAATACTTTTCTCAACAACCAATAGATCAAAGAAGAAATCAATAGAAAAATTAAAAAATATCTTGAGACAAACAAAAATGGAAACATAACACAAACTTACGAGATGCAGAAAAAACAAGAGAAAGTTTATAGCAGTAAACACCTTCATTTAAAAAAAAATCTAAATAAATAACCTAATTTTACACCTCACCTCAAGAAAATAGAAAAAGAAGAACAAACTAGCCCAAAGTTAGCAGAAGGAAGAAAATAGCAAAGATCAGAGCAAAAATAAATGAAATATAGACTAGAAAAGCAGTAGAAAGATAAAAAAAATTAAGAGTCGGTTTTTGGAAAAGATAAACAAAATTGGTAAACTTTTAGCTAGACTAAGAAAAAATAGAAAATACTCAAATAAATAAAATGAGAAATGAAACAGGAGACATCACAACTGACACCACAGAAATACAAAGGATCATAAAAGACCATTATGAACAATTAAATGCCAACAAATTAGATAACCTATTAGAAATGGACAAATTCCTAGAAATAGACAATCGTTGAAGACTGAATCATGAAGAAATAAAAAAATATGAACATATCCATAATGAGTAAGACAATTGAATTAGTAATTAAAATCTCCCAACAAAGAAAAGTCCGGGACCTGATGATTTCATTGGCGAAATCTATCAAACATTTAAAGAAGAATTAATACCAATCCTCAAACTCTTCCAAAAAATTGAAAAGGAATAAATACTTCCAAACTTATTTTATGAGGCCAGCATTACCCTGATACCAAAGCCAGACAAGGACACCACTAAGAAAAACAAAAACATGTCATCTGATGAGCAACTGTTTCGTCTTGGTTTATTTGATAAAGGAGTAGCTCTAAAAATAAAACTTACTATAGATTTGTTCTTTTTTCTTTTATTTTAAAAACCAACCTCTTAACTTTGCCTTTTTGCATATCTATTACAAATAATATATAATTTTATAAAATGACTTCAAGTAGTAGTATTTAGAAGGAATTAACTTGATTGGGGAGACGGTGAACTAATTGTTTGGGTCCATGTATGCACTAAAATATAAATTTCAAAGAAGTTTAAATTCCCATAAAATCAGACCTAGCTTTTTAAAGTTGTCACATTGACGATTGTCTAATAAATCTATCCTTCTGGACCAACTAAAAACAGACTTTTTTCCTACCTCAACCTTCAATTGCCATGGCATTTTGTACATTTCACTGACATTTATTAAATTCTGCCTTTTATTAAAGTTTTTGTGTAAGTGTGTAAAAAGTGAATGTGTAATGAGAGTCTTGAAGATATAAAGGGGGTCTGATGGATCTATGTACCTCTCATGGCACCCAACAGAGCTTTCTGATTTTCCCTGCCTTAATCCCTCCCATATACTATTGTCAAATTTATTTTCCTAAAATTCAGCCCTGATTAAGTCACTTTTTGGCTAAGAACCTGCACCAGTTTCTAGTC
>CAUYSK010118515.1:0-12770 GCA_963575035.1 Avahi laniger | reverse complement strand
CTCGATGACTTTTGTTTGTTTTACTTTTAGTATTTTACACCTGTCATTTCTTTGTCTTCTGGCTTCCATTGCCTTTGATAAGGAGTCCGCTGTCATTCTTATTGCTGGCTCCATGAATGTCATGTGTCTTTCTTTCTTTGTTTCCTTTTAGAACTTTCCTCTTTAGTGCTGGTTTTCAGCAGCTGAACTATGATATGCCTCCATGTGTTTTCCTTTGAACTTATATATTTTTTGAGGGCTTGCTGAACTGTTTGGATGTGTGGGTTGGTATTATATGTTTTCATCAATTTGTAACCTTCTTACATATTACCTCTTTAAATATTTCTTCTGCTACATTTACTTACCTCCTTTTGAGAGTCCAATTTTACATGCATTTGACCATTTGATCTTGTCCCACAGGTCTCTAATATTCTTTTCTGTTTTCTTTTTTTCCCTCGTTTTTCTTCTTTTTTCTCTCTGCATTTCAATTCAGACCATTTCTGTTGATGTGACTTTGAGTTGAAAAATCTTCTCTTCAGCTGTATCTAGTATGGTGTTCAGCCAATTCTACGAATTCTTCATTTCCGATATTTTAGTTTTTCCTTTACACTAGTAAAGTTTACACACCCCTGCTCCTAAAGCCCTTACTCCTGGGGTGTTGCCTTTCTGGAGTCTCAACTGAGTTCCTAGGTTGCACCAAGATCTTTTACCTTTGCCACGACATCTTCCAGTCCTGTGAAAACTCTGCAACTTCCTTTCAGCTCTCATGCAACACCTGCGCCAGGCCCCGATGCAGACGCGTCCACACTGTCACACCTCTGGGTCCCGCTTCCTCCTTTAAGCACCTGCTGCTCTTTGTCTGCACGGTGTATTTACCCACGTGTGTGCCGGGCCTCCCATCTGCCTGCCGTCGACATCCGCGGACCTGCGTGGGCCTCGCCCGGGCGTTCAGCAGCACGCTGAGGACACCGTGCGGCCGCGGGTCGCGGGTCACCTCGCTGATGAGTGACCATCTGCACGGTGAGTTCTCAGATGCGGACCTCATGACCATTTTCTGCTGTGGGAAAACACTAGCTCTGACCTGTCAGTGCCCAACCTCACGAGGCGCCAGCCACCTCCGACCGAGAGCGGCGCCCCGCGGCCTCGGTGGCCCTGTGCAGACCGCGGGCCTGAAGATCGGCCGCTGCCCGGTCTGCGGAGCCGCCTGCCCATCCGCCTGCCGCTGCCTCCGCCCGGGCTCGACCCCGCGGGCCCCCGCCGCCCCGATCCCGCGCGGGCCGGGGCCAGTAGCATCCTTCTTAATTACTGTAGCTTTATAATAAATATTTTGGTATCAGGTAGTATAAATCTTTCAGCTTCACTCTTAATGAAAATTGTTTCAACAATATTGGCTCTTTGCATTGCCTGTAAATTGTATAACTCATTTACTGTCACAAAAAAAAAGTACTGGGATTGTGAATGGAATTATATTGTTGCTATAGATCAGTTTGGAGAAACTGATATCTTTACATTATGGAGTATTTCAATCCATGAACATGAATTATTCTTTTTTTTTTTCTTTTAAGAGACAAAGTCTCACTCTATCGCCCAGTTTTGAGTACAATGGCACCATCAGTGTTCACTATAACCTCAAGCTCTTGGGCTCAAGTGCTCCTCCTGCCTTGGCCTCCCAAAACACTGGGATCACAGGTGTGAGCCACCATGCCCGATCTGAATTATTCTTACTTATTTAATTGTTCTCAATTTATTTTCATCTCAATTATTCCTTCACTTATTTAATTTTTTTCAGTGAGGTTTTATAATTTTCAATAAATATATCTTTCACATATATCAATGTATTTATTTCTAGGTATTTAATATTTTTGATGCTATTGTAAATTGCCTTTTACCCTTCTAGCTGTTTTAAAATTTTCTCTTCATCTGGCTATCCAGAAGTTTTACTATGATGTGCCTAGCTGTGATTTTCTTTGCGTTTATTCTCTTAAGTCTGTGGGTTGATGTCATTCATCACTTTTTGAAAATTTTCAGTTTTGTGTCTTCAAATATTTTTGCCTCATTCTTTTGACCTCCATGGACTCCAGTTATACCTATGTTAGACCTTTTTCAGTGAACTGTATATCTCTTATTTTCCTTTTTATGTTTCAGTTTTGATATTTTTGATTTATTCATATTCTAATTTACTAATTCTATCTTTTGCTATTAAATTAATTTATTGAATTTTCTTATGAAAGAGACCATGACTCAATACATTTGAAACCAAAAACCACTGAATTTCTTTCTTGCTAAGCAAGGGAGAACTGTAGATATGTGACATGACTCTAAAGAAAGCAAGGAGTTGATAATTGTACTGGGCTTTAGGAAACCTGGAGACTTTGAAAAACAGGAGTGTTTAAGGATTGACTGAATTCTTGTATATAGTGTAGGGACTAACTAACTAATGTCAAAAAACAAGTTAGTCCTTTCCTTTCTTGAAATTGGATAATAGGAACATTTTGTTTTCTGTTCTTAATTTCAGATAGCATATTTTTAAGTCTTAGAATATCCAATTCAAATCTGCATGCTTATGTTGATAGTATCTTGTTTTTTGCCTTGTTTTAATTTTGTCTCTTATTTCTGTAAATATTTAGAACATTCTTATTTATATATTTGAAGTCCTTTGGAGGCTAATTTCTCTTTTTATTTTGTTGTATATGATGGTTTATTTCCTAGTGTATTTGCTAATGTTTTAAATTTCACTTTAATAATTAGGTAATCTTAATTTGTGGGAATCTTGAGAGACCTAAATGATAAATAAATTCTTGTAGGGAGGATTTGCAAAATTAGATTCTTGGCTTGGGATTCTCCAGGTCACAAAGGTAATATAAATTCAAACCTGAAATTCATTTTCACATAAGCTTCTTATGAATTTTGATCATTAATTTTTATCTCATGCCAAGCTTTAAGTTTCCTTATTGGCTTAAAAAAATTAGGTACAATTTTATTTAATAAAAATACACAGGCTTTAGGTGCACAGTTCTGCAGGTTCTGATATACTCTATACCCCTGGGTTTTCAAATACCTCAGTCAAGATACAGAACATTTCCATCACCCTGGGTAGGCCTCTTTCTGAGCAAGTCCATTGTCCTAAATCAGGCAACCACTAATCTGACATCTATCACCAGAGTAAATTTTTTATAGTTACCTGATGCAATCTTTATTTTTTTAACCTTTTATTCTGAAATAATTTCAAACTTAGAGAAAAGTTACAAAAAAATATAGAAACAATTTTTATGTATCTTTTACCTAGATTCACTAATTTTTAACATTTTGCCACATTTACTTTATTATTCTCTCTCTACACACACATACACACACACACACATGTACATCCATTAGTATCTATGTTTTTATAAACCATTTGATAGTAGATTGCATATGTCATGCTCTGTTAACCAGCAATACTATAGTATAGTATGTATTTTTTAAAAATAAAGATATTCTCTTACATAGCCACAGCCCATTCTGTTGCCTTGGGCTAGAGTGCAGTGGCATCATCATAGCTTACTGCAACCTCAAATTCCTGGGCTTGATCGATTCTCCTTCCTCAGCTTCTGAGTAGCTGGGGCTGCAGGTGCATGTCACCATACACGGCTGAGTTTTCTATTTATTGTAGAGACAGGGTCTTGCTATGTTGCTCATGCTGGTCTCAAACTCCTGGCCTCTAGAGCTCTCCTGCCTTGGCCTTCCAGGTGTGACCCAGTGCACACAGCCAGAAATTTAACTTTAATGGACCTATATTTTGTCAATTATTCTCAATACTGTTCTTTATAGCATATTTTTTTTTCTTCAGCATTAAGATCCAGTCCAGGATCACATATTGCATTTACTGATATCTTTTTGTTTCCTCTAATGTGGGAAAGTTTCTTAGCTTTCATGATGGTGGCATTTTTGAAGAATATAGGCCATTCTCTTTTATAGAATGTGCCTCAATTTATTTTTTTAATCTTTCTTCACAATGGGATTTAGATTATGCAGCCTTTTTTACATTAGTCCATAAGTGAGATTGAGGTCCTGTTCTTCTGAAGGTATTATTTTGAGTCCTTAAGCCTGTCACTGGTAATGTTAATTCTGGCTGCTTGTCCAGTGTCACCGCTGTATAGTTACTATTTTTTCTTCTTACATTTATTGACTATGTAACAAACAACTAACGTGAGGAGGAGGTATTAAGACCGTGCACATATATTGTTCCTTTTTCAATTTTCCCTCTCTTGGATTTAGTATCTATAGATGATTCCTGTTTAAACCAAATTTTGTCATGACGATTATAAAATGATGATTTTTTAATTGGCACTTTACTGTAAAGTAGAGCCCTCCCTCTGCCCCATCAATCTCTCTGTCTCTCTCTCTCTTTGTCTCTACTCATCCGTCCATCCATGTTGCTATAAATGACAGGATTTTATTCGTTTTTGTGGCTGAATAATATTGCATTGCATGTATATGCACCACATTTCATTCCATTCCATATATATACACCACATTTTCTTTATCCATTTATCCATTGATTGGCATTCAGGTTGATTCTATAGTTGGGCTATTGTGAATAGTGCTGCAGTAAACATGGGAGTGCAGATATGTCTTTGATATATTGATTTCCTTTTTTTGGATATATACCCAGTAGTGGAATTGCTGGATCACATGGTAGTTTTATTTTTGGTTTTATGGAACCTCCATACTGCTTTCTATAGTGGCTGTACTAATTTCCATTCCCACAAACAGTGTTCAAGGGTTCCACTTTCTCTGCATTCTTACCAGCATATGTTACTCCCTGTTTTTTTCAATAAAAGCCATTTTTAACTGGGGTGAGATGATATCTTATTGTGCTTTTGATTTACATTTCTATAATGATTAGTGATGTCAAGTATTTTTTCATATGGTTGTTGGCCATTTATGTGTCTTCTTTAGAGAAATGTCTATTCAGACCTTTTGCCCATTTTTTAATTGGAATTTTTTTTTTTTGCTATTGACTTGTTTGAGTCTCTTATATGCTGGTTATTAATTCCTTGTCAAATGGATAATTTGGATATATTTTCTCTCTTGCAATTTAAAAATGTCTTCTCACTGACTTTATGCTAGAATGACCAATCTGCTGGGTAAGAAATTTCTCAGTCCTGCTTTCTTTTCTAGCTGATGTTGTAGGCATTGCTCCACTGTTTGCTGTAGATGAGTCTGAGAGCTCCCTGTTTTTTTTTCTCCTTAGAAATGATCTATTTTTTTTTCTTTTTTTTTGTCTCACTACCCATTTTAGCAATTTGGGAAATAGCCTAAGTCTTGGTATTGACGAATATGAGTCTCTTTTCCTTGGATGTGCTGTATTCTTTTATTTCTAGTTTACATTTTTCTTTTATTTCTGGAAACTTTTCTTGAATTATAGTGAAAACAGTTTTTAAGTTCTTTTATTTTGGTTTTCTTCTTTGAGAATACCAAGTATGCTTATGTTCATTGATTTATTTTGGCCTATTGTCTACATCATTTGCTTTTTCTGCCTGTTTAGTTATTTATTTTTTCTCTAAAACTTTTTTGGGTTTTTTAATTCCCTTTGAATTTCCTTTTCAGTCTTGTCCTGTGTGTAATTTCCTGTTTTTAGCAGTACTTGTTCTCTCTTCCGCTTCCATTTGGTCTTCATTATTTCTTTCTTTCCTTCCTTCTTCCTTCCTTCCCCTCCCCTCCTTACCACACCCCTTCCTTTCTCTTCCTTCTTTTTCTTTACTTTCCTTTCTTCTCTGACTTGTCAGTTCACATGTTATTTCCTCATCTTTTTGGCCATAGTTTCCCTGAGCACCTATACCTCCTCTTTATGTTTCCTGTGTTATAGAAGTGATTGCTTGTTTAAGTTTGTATTTGTGGCAAAATGTGTGAATATAATTTTCATCTGCTTGGTGGTGACATTTTTTCTGTGTGTTTTTCCCATTTGATTTTCCTTTTTGTTTCTTTCTTTTTATTTATAGTATTTTTGAAAAATTACTGCTCATTTTTCGATGAAGAACATTTTTTCCAGAGCCTACTACTTGCAAAAGATCATCTCAGGAGGGCCATAGCAGTGTTTCAGACTAACACCTATTCTCTTTATGACACTATTGTTGTATGTAATTGATTTCATTATCTAGGTATATGTCATTTTATTGCATTTATTATGCTTTTCAAATATTGTGCTTTTTACTAATTGAAGGTTTGTAGCAACCCTGCATTGAGCGAGTCTGTTGGTGCCATTTTTCCAACAGCACATGCTCACTTAAGTGTTGATGTGTTACATTTTGTTAATTCTCTCAATGGTTTGATCATTTTCTTTGTTATTATGTCTGTTATGGTGATCAATGATTAGTGATCTTTGACTTTACTATTGTAATTGTTTTGGGGCACCATGAACTGTACCCTTATAAGACAGTTAATTAATCAATGTCGTATACGTTCTGACTGCTCCACTTACTGGCTGTTTCCTGTCTCTTGCTCATTCCTTAGGCCTCCCTATTTCCTGAGACACAACAATATTGAAATTTGACCGAGTAATAACTCTACAATGGCCTATAAGTGTTCAAGTGAAAAAAAGAGTTATATATCTCTCACTTTAGATCAAAAGCTAGCCTTGGGAGGCTGAAGTGGGAGGATCACTTGAGGCCAGGAGTTTGAGACCAGCCTGGGCAACATAGCAAGACATTTTATCTTAAAAAATAAGAAAAATTAGATAGGCATGGTGGCATGTGCCCATAGTGCCAGCTACTTGGAAGGCTGAGGCAGGAGGATTGCTTGAGCCCAGGAGTTCATGGTTGCAGTGAGCTGCGATAGCACCACTATGCTCCAGCCTGGGCAACACAGCAAGACCTTGTTTCTTTAAAACAAACAAAACAAAAAGCTAGAAATGATTAAGTTTAGTGAGGAAGGCATTTCAAAACTGAGATAGGCTGAAAACTAGTCCTCTTGCTCCAAATAGCTAGCCAAATTGTGAGTGCAAAGGAAAAAGTTCTTGAAGGAAATTAAAAGTGCTACTCCAGTGAACACACAAATGATAAGAAAGTGAAACAGAGCTGGGTACAGTGGCTCATGCCTGTAATCCCAGCACTTTGGGAGGGCAAGGTGGGAGGATTGCTTGAGGTCAGGAGTTTGAGACCAGCCTGGACAACCTAGTAAGACCCTATCTCTACAAACAATTTAAAAAGAATTAGCTGGGCATAATAGTGCATGCCTGTAGTCCCAGATACTTGAGAGGCTGAGGCAGAAGGATTGCTTGAACCCAGGAGTTTGAAATTGCCGTGAGCTACAATGACGCCACTGTGCTCTAGTGTGGGCAACAGAAAGAGACCTTGTCTCAAAAAAAAAACCAAAAAACAAACAAACAAACAAACAAAGTGAAACAGCCTCATTGTTAATATGGAGAAATTTCAGTGATCTGGAGAGAATATCAAACCAGCCACAACATTCCCTTAAACCAAAGCCTAATCTAGAGCAAGGCTTTAACTCTCTTCAGTTCTTTGAAGGCAAGAGAGGTGAGGAAGCTGCAGAAGAAAAGTTCAAAGCTAGCAGAGGTTGGTTCATGAGGTTTAAGGAAAGATGCCATCTCCATAACATAAACGTGCAGGGTGAAGCAGCAAGTGCTTATGTAGAAGTTGCAGCAAGTTATCTGGAAGATCTAGCTATGATTCTTCATGAGTATGGCCACACTAAACAATAGATTTTCAATGGAGACAAAAAAGCCTTTTACTGGAAGAAGATGCCATCTAGGACTCTCATAGCTAGAGAGAAGTCAATTGTCTGGCTTCAATGTTTCAAAAGACAGGCTTACTCTCTTGTTAGGGCCTAATGTAGCTGATGACTTTAAGTTGAAGCCAATGCTCATTGACCATTCTGAAAATCCTAGGGTTCTTCAGGATCATGCTAAATCTACTCTGCTCTGTAAATAAATCAACAAAGCCTAGATGACAGCATATCTGTTCATTCATTAAACAGTATGGTTTAATGAATACTTTAAGCCCACTATTGAGATCTACTGCTTAGAAAAAAAGATTCCTTTCCAAATAGTATTGCTCATTGACAGTGCACCTGGTCACCCAAGAGCTCTGATGGAGATGTATAAGGAAATGAATGTTCTTTTTATGCCTGCTAACACAATGTTCATTCTGTAGCCAGTCAATCAAGTAGTAATTTCAACTTTCAAGTCCTATAATTTAAGAAATATATTTCATAAGGCTATAGCTGTCATAGAGATTGCTTTGATGGAGCTGGACAAAGTAAATCAAAAGCCTTTTGAAAGGATTCATCATTCTAGATGTCATTAAAAACATTCGTGTGACTTATAAGAAGAGATCAAAATATCAACCTTAAAAGGAGTTTGGAAGAAGTTGATTTCAACCCTCACAGCTGACTTTGAGGAGTTCAAGACTTCAGTGGAGAAGTGACGGCAGATGTGGTAGAAATAGCAAGAGAACTAGAATTATGAGCCTGAAGATGTGACTGAATTGCTGCAATCTCATGATAAAACTTGAACAGATGAATAGTTGTTTCTTGTGGATAAGCAAAGAAAGTGGTTTGTTTACATAGACTCTACTCCTGGTGAAGATGCTGTGAGCATTGTTAAAATTACAACAAAGGATTCAGAATATTACGTAAACTTAGTTGGTAAAGCAGTGGCAGGGTTGGAGAGGATTAACTCCAATTTTGAAAGAAGTTCTACTGTGGGTAAAATGCTATTAAACAGCATCATATGCTACAGTGAAATCTTTTGTGAAAGGAAGAGTCAATCAATGTGTCAAACTTCATTGTTGTCTTATTTTAAGGAACTGCCACAGCCACCCCAACTTTCAGTAACCGTCACCCTGATCAGTCAGCAGCCATCAACATTGAGGCAAGACCCTCCATCATCAAAAAGATTAGAACTCACTGAAGACTCAGATGATTATTAGTGTTTTTTTTAGCAATAAAGTAGTTTTTAATTAAGATATGTACATTTTTTTAGACAAAGCTATTGCGCAATTAATAGAGTACAATATAGTGTAAACATTACTTTTATATACACTGGGAAACCAAAAAATCTGTATGACTCGCTTTTTTCTGGTATTCACTTTATTACGGTGATCTGGAACTGAACTGACAGTTATCTTGGAGGTAACACCTGTGTCTCCTGATTCAAAAGAAATTGACACGGCAGGGTAGCTGGCCAGACAAATGTTCTCATACCTGCCCCTGCCTCAATATGACTACTTTCTGCATTCATGGTTTGTCATTGACCCTTGCCCTCTTTCCCTTCTGCAGCCACTGGCTGCCATTCTACCTATCATCTTGTGTTATTGCAAAGAAGGGATTCTTGTCTTTGCAGTGCATGTGTTCCTTTTACTTTGGAATTGTGTTCTGCTGTTTTATTTTCCTTCCCTGAGATGAATAGCCAATGTATAGCCTATGAATACTGCCTCATTATAGGAGGGGAATATTTAAAATATTTAATTTTTTTTTTTTTTTGAGACAGAGTCTTGCTCTGTTGCCCAGACTAGAGTGAGTACCATGGCATCATCCTAGCTCACAGCAACCTCAAACTCCTGGGCTCAAACGATCCTACTGCCTCAGCCTGCCGAGTAACCGGGACTACAGGCATGCGCCACCATGCCTGACTAATTTTTTCTATGTATTTTTAATTGTCTGATTAATTTCTTTCTATTTTTAGTAGAGATGGGGTCTCGCTCTTGCTCAGGCTGGTCTCGAACTCCTGAGCTCAAACGATCCACCCGCCTCAGCCTCCCAGAGTGCTAGGAAAATATTTAATATTTTTGGTTAACCCATCTTCTTGTTCTTTCATTTGAGATTTTTAGGTGTCTCCTAGTGTTTTTTTTTGAAAATAATAAATAACCATTCATTAAATCTTTGAATCTCTGTTCCAGCAAGCTTAGTGTTAGATATATTACTTATTTATTAAATGATTATTTATGGACATGTATTAATGTCTGAATATGTGTATTTATGAATATATATGGCTAAAAATAATTACAAACTTATTAACACATGAAATTTTTAGTATACAGTTGAATAAGATTTGTCATCTGTCATTTACTTATTCACGTCTGAGGAGATGTAAGAAGTCTGTCATCAAATGAATTATTAGGCTTAGCATTATGCACTTTCTTTGTTGCCTTTATCATAGGTATGTTGTTCTGAAATAAAGTATATTTTATTCCTTCTGGAAATCCTAGCAGAGCAATTTGTTTTAATTGTCCGTATGGGAAAGAGAAGACTTTGTAGTACTTAAGGCTTTTGGAAAAAGGATAAGAGAAGATTTTGCAGTAATGTGTATTCTTTAAAGGTTTCACTTCATGACAACCTAATTTCTTTCATTGTTTTCTTTTCTCTCCTAAAATTGAAAAATTTCCTATTACTTATTTAGGTGTGCTGCATTTGTAGTGTTATAATCCTTAATTGTTTGGTTCACTGTAGATTCAATTTTTGCATCATGAACAAAAATTTTGAAACATCTGCTACCAGAAGATTTTTTTGTTAAATTAATATTAGGACATAAATTTCCATGCTTATTATCTCAGCTTAATAAGGTAAGGATTGTTGACAACAAATGAACCTTGAGTATGAAGGTAGAAAAGCCAGAAGAAATGTTATAAAAATTTACTAATTAATTGCATATAGCCTAAGTCATCTAATTTATGAGAAACAAATCTTGGCATTTTGAACAGTATTAATTTGAATTGTAGAATATTGTCGTTGTTTTGTCCCCTCTCCAAGCAGGGAGGATCCTGTAAGAGTGTCTAGAGAGAGATTTGGCTGCCTGTGTCTAAAAGTGTTATTGATGCCTATTTCAATAGGTATACTTTTTAATAAATGAACTTAACAGCTGTTTTCATTTTAAATCAGCCTTCTACTTCATCAGACTTTTTATCTGGAAGTACCCTTTTACAATTCCATAGCCTATGAATTTGTATAATAATATTAAGTTATATTGATGAACATATATACTAATTTCTGTGGGAGATATATATGAGTGACATTGCACTATCACTGCATACCCACCTGAATGGCTAAATTAAAACAAACAAACAAAAAAGACAATACCAGCAAAAATGTTCAACAATTGTAACTCTCTTAGTCTGGTTTTTGTGGCTGTAAAGGATTACCAGAGACTATGCAATTTATAAAGAAAAGAGGGTTATTTGACTCACTGCTGTGCTGTACAAGAAGCATAGTGCCTGTATCTGTTTCTGGTGAGGGCCTCAGGAAGCCTTCACTCATGGCAGAAGATGAAGAGAGAGGAAGAGGTGCCAGGCTCTTTTAAACAACCAGCTGTCACGTGAACTAATAGAACGAGAACTCACTCCTTACTGTGGGGAGGGCACCAAGCCTGTCACGAGGCTCCCACTTAGCCCTACCTCCAGCATTGGACAGATATGCAAATGATATCACTCTCTTACACTATTAGTAGAAGGGGAAATTGGCACAACTACTTGGGAAGACGGTTTGGCAATATCTACTATAGACGAACATGTATGTGTTCTGAGACCCAGTAATCCTTCCCCTAAGTATGTAGGTGCATATGTTATCTCCACAAATAGAGTGCTCAGAGCAGCACTGTTCATTGTCCATTTGCACTAGCAAGGGAAATAACTGTGGTATATTCTCATAATAGAAAACTTTTAACAATGAGAATGAACAAATTACAGGTACTGTAATAGCTGGATGAATCTTTCAAACATAGTGTTGAGTGAAAGAAAAGATATATTAATGACTTATATACACACATTAAACATGTGTATCCATTTATATAAAATATACTAATTTATATACAACCACTTAGGTAAAATACGTATAACATACTAATCGATAGTGTTCAAAATCAGGCAGTGGCCAGCCTTCTGTGGGGCTGAGGGTGTTGTGAAAGGACAAGGCCATAAAAGAGACTTTTGGGGTTATTGATAATATTCTCTTTCTTGAACTTTGGTACTATTTATATAGGTGTGTTCATTTTATGAAAATTCTTAAATTTTCTTAAGCTGTACACTTGAGATTTGTTTAATTTTCTGTATTTTTAATACAATAACAAGTCTACCAAAAATTTAAATATGCTTTTCTTTTAAATATATCTACATATGTATCTTTATTTATGTATACATGTATATATATGTATTTTAAGCATAGACCACTATTGATATAGCTGTAATTTAGCTACTCCATCAAAAACAAAGCAAATTCTTAATTTAATCAGGTCCCATTTATTTATTTTGGTTGTTGCTATGATTGCCTTTGGGGTCTTCTTCATAAATTCTTTGCCTAGGCCAATGTCTAGAAGAGTATTTCCAACATCTTCCTCTAGAATTCTAGTAGTTTCACTCCTTAGGTTTAAATCTGTTACCCAGTGTGAGTTGATTTTTGTGAGAGGTGAAAGGTGTGGATCCTGGTTCAGTCTTCTACATGTGGCTATCCAGTTTTCCCAGCACCATTTATTGAATATGGATTCTTTTCCCCAGTGTATGTTTTTGTCTTCTTTGTCAAAGATTAGGTGGCTATATGAGGACGGTTTTATATCTGGGTTCTCAGTTCTGTTCCACTGGTCAATGGCTCTATTTTTGTGCCAGTACCGAGCTGTTTTGATTACTACAGCCTTATAATAAAGTTTGAAGTCTGGTAAGTTGATACTTCCCATTTTGTTTTTATTGCCTAGAATTGTTTTTGCTATGCGGGGTCTTCTCTGGTTCCATACAAAGCATAAAATCAATTTTTCTACATCTGTGAAGAATGATGTTGGTATTTTAATAGGGATTGCATTGAATCTG
>CAUYSK010118513.1:0-15887 GCA_963575035.1 Avahi laniger | reverse complement strand
AAGTCCTAAGGACTTCTTATTTACAGTTTTTCCTTTTAAGTTTTTTGTTTATGCTATTGATTGCCAGAACTCTTACCCACTGCTTTAGGAAAGCATAAAGTTAAACAATTGCCTGTAATTTTTTGGCACCCGCCCCTCTCCGGATAAAGGCTGTTCATATTGGGTGAGCTCTAAGTCACATCAGTATTAGATGTCTTTGTAAGCGAATCTTCCAGGGAATCTCCAGGTAAATCAGATAATGGCAACTCTTTGGTAATGAGTCTTTAAGAGAGCTCTAACCGCCTTCCACTCTCCCCAGTGGCTGCCCTATTGTTGGTTTTTACTGCAAATGTGGGCTTTTATTTTTCAAGGCTACCACAGAGTTGGAGAAAAAGTGATGGGAATAGAGAAAGCTAAAATGCCACAAATGTTAGAACTTCTTACTAAGATTTGGCTACTTTCCTTGAATAAATGCTCCCTGAGTTACTATAAACCTTTAGTTAATTTCTAGAGTTCTGAAATAGTTGGACTTGGAAATTTTCGTTTTTTTGTTTTTTTTTTTTTTCTGGCCAGTTTTCTTATTGTTTTAATAGAGTGAATATTTGTTTATTTTTTTCTCAAGAAAAATTCAAAAAGTTTATTGCACCAAATTCCACAGAATAATGGATCAAAATAATACATGAACACGTTTTTAAAGAAATTTCCTATATAACATTAGTATCTATTCAAGTGATCAAAAATAGAAAGTCCTATCAATGTCTCTTAAAGAAGCTTTAAAGAATAAAAATCCCAGAATTTATGGAATTTTAGAGGTCTCATTTTGACCTCACACTTTCTTCCAATATTTCATTGCCTCTTTTCCCTCTCCGTCTCCTCTCCCAACTTCACTTCCTCTGTTTATCTTCCTTTTCATTTTAAAACTGTGTTCTATTATTCAAGCCAGATTATACCCAATAACACCAATTCTCATATTTATTTATCTGCCTATTCTGTCCCCCTTTCCAGAGCACTGCTGTGAAAAACCCAAACCTAGATTTTAGTGTTACCATGAAGATGTCATCGCGGATTCCAAGGGCTCTCAGTTCAGCCAGAAAAATCTGTTTACTTTTCCTTGACTGCAGTCTCCTCTAATCATTTTGGTTTAGATATTGTCCCAATTTTTTGCCACTTTTCTAAATATTTACAGCCACTTTCCTGTACATTTGTGCAATTTTCCTACATTTTTTAGAGAAAATGGAAACCACTGTGGGACATTTTACAAGATTCCTATACTTCATTCCCCTTCAGGCAAGAATTTATCTTTATCTATTCATACACATAATCCATATTGCTTCTTTCCATACACAAGCCATAACTTGTCCCTTTACAAATCCAAAGCCAATTCCTTTTTCTGTGCTCTAAATCTCAAGGTCTTCTTTCTCAAGACTAAGGTAGGATAAGGACACAAAAAGTGGGTATGGGAAACTGATTAGGAACTAGTATTTCCATTTTGGAGAATAGTTCTGGGTGACCTCCAAATCTGCATATACTTGGCTGAGTATAATATGGCAGAAAGAATCCATCAGCAGTTATTCTAACAGTCCATTTTTATTATTGTTGGGGGGCACTGGGGTTGGTAATATGTAAAATAGTATGCTGCCACTCTTTCATCCTCTTTTTTTCTTCTTTAAAACCTTTTAATGACTATAAATGCCCCTAAACCAGTTTCAAACTTTTCATGTTGGTGTTTGATTCTATGCAGCTCTTAGTCCCTAACTTATGTTTCCTCATTAGTATTGTTTGAATATGTCTCTCAAATTTGATGTATTGAGGACTTAATCCTGGTGCAACAGTATTGGAGATGGGGCCTTTAAGATGTGATTGGTCCATGGAGACTCTGTCCTCATGAATGGATTAATGCTGTTATCATGGGAGTGGGCTCTTGATAAACTGACGAATTTGGTCTTTTTGCTCTGTCTGGAATGCTCACTTGCCATGTGATGCCCTTCCGTAGTGGGGTAACATAGCAAGAAGGCCCTCACAGGATGCTAGCACCATGCCTTTGACTTCAACCTCCAGAACTGTGAGCCAAATAAACTTCTACCCTTTACCAATTACCTAGGCTGTGGTATTCTTTTATAGCAGCAGAAATTGCACTAGGACTCCCACTTACATATCTTTTCTCATTTTATTATCTTTTTAATCCTGTGAAACAGAATTTTTTAGTTAATTTAGTTATTATTACATTAGGATTTTCCATCTATAAAAGAATGAATCCTTACAATGTACTTTGTTGATATTATTGAGTTGTGAATATGGTAGTGAGTGACGAGCTTTAAGGCTTCTGCATTAATAAAATTGCTTTTCTACAAAACTATTGCAGATAACTAAATCACTGAAGAAATCAACACATGAAAGTTGAATCACAAAACATCGTTTTGTTTTGATAATCTTCTATTGTAGGTATCTACCTCAGCACATCAATAAAAGGACAATTTTGTGTAATAAAACAAAGGAGCTCATTATTAGGATATAAAAACCAATGACATTAAAAGCAGCATCAATGCTCAGCAGACTAAAGCCAAATAATCCAGTATAATGAAATGGTTATGTTGAAGTCTCACTAGATTGTGATTGTTAGGTGTATAAATCATAGCTAAAATGTTTCTTCATGTATGAGGTAAAAATTGAAAACAATTTTAAAATACAGAAAACTCAACCCTAAAGGTAGAGAACATTTTCTTTCTTATTAGAGTACTAAATAAAAGCAAATGAAAAGAATATAACTAAACTACCCTTCTTTTTCTATGTTAAGTGTTTTGCCATACACACACTGAGAGAAAAATTGTTTCAAATTCCTTTGGAGAATGAGCCAGGGATGAAGTTAATTTGCAAACATCTTTATTGTTCATTACCTAAAATGAATTCTTCCATTGCTTAAGATAACTAAGATGACTCAAGTAACAAAAATAAGTTATTTATTAGAATATTAACAAGTGTTAAGTAGATCAATAAAAAAATCATCATAACTGAATAATCCCACCATCCAGACAGCATACACTGAAGGAAATTGTCCAGCCAAGGGTATCAACTGGACTGAGGACAAAGGAAAGTAGACCAAACAAAAAACTGGTCCTCAACAGAGTTAGTCATTCTCTGAAAAATACAAATCTAGTCTCAGTTCCTATTCAAAAAAGCAACTGCACCCCTGTAATAGGATAAGCAATACAGAGGGGTCTCTGGTTTCTCATTTTCTATCAATATATCTGTGGTTTCATAACATTAGGGATATGTAACGGTAATTGGTAGGAGAAGGTATTTAATGGCCCATAGCATACACTGGTGTCAGTAAAACTTGGCTACAAATACCAACAGTATCTTTAACTATACAATGCCACCTTGGGCATGTCACTCACTGTTTTCTGTTCTGTGATCCATAAACTGGTGTTAATAATAGTTCTAACCTCATAGAATTACTTTAAGGATTGAAGTGAGATCATTTATGCAAAGCATCTAGTACCTGATAACCAACTTTTATATAAGTATTAGCTATTATTTTATTATATATAAATACAGAAGGACTAATAAAATATAAATCTTGATGTACTTCTCAAATATTTATTTATTTATTTATAAAATGATTTTTCCTCACACCATCTACTAAGATTTCTGGATTTCCTAGAGTTGAGATTCTTGGCTAACCTATTGGAACCATCCCCTCAATGTATTTATTGAAAGCTCCCTCCCTCCTTACCACTGCTTCAGCATAAATGATTTTTACAGATTATCACTCAGTTACTTTCATGTATTCACTTTGATCCCTGGCATGGTGTCTGTTGGTTTTTTGCGGGCGGGGAGAATAATAGGTTTGGCATTCTGGTCTGAATTTCTTATATGCCTGTTTCTAGTTCAGTTCCTTCAGCTGTTGGCTCACTCTCAATAAATAGATCTAGTTAGTGCCTCAGATCCCACCAACTGGGACCATTTCCTCCAATTATCTGTGTATAGGGTGATCTTATTATATTATAATTCTTGCAATCTTAAAGACTTTCTGTGACAAACAAAAGATTTGAAATTCTTTTGAACACATGAATCACTTATGATACTTTAGCACAGGAATGAAATAGAACTTTAGCAAACTCAAATGAGCTGAATGTACTAGAAGCAGGACTACCCATTAGAAAACTGTTTTAATAGTCCAAAGTATAATGTTAGGAGATGACAACCAGACATGGAAAGGATATAAACATCAAAGAAATTTCAAAATATCTTTAATGGAGTAATAATTTTGGGAAAAAATCTTCTAGTATCACCTATGTTCAGTGGTCAGTAAATGTATAGCATAATAGAATGTAGTAATAGAATAAAATTATGTAAAAAAGGAGAAAACCTAGTGGTTTTCTTTAAAGTCTTAGCTACTACTACCTTAATTTTATTTAAAAAATTAAAGTTTTCCTAAGCAAAATATTAGTATTGCTTGTATCACAGAATGCTTTTTCATTTACTTTTTTTAACTTTAAAATGTATTCTGATAGCATATATTTAAAAATATATGTTTATAATATTTTCAAAGTACGTGGAAAAATAAAGACTGCAAGTTAGTCCTAGAAGTTCCCATTAATTACAACTCACTTTTGGCAAAATTCATAGTATACAAACTAAACAAAGAAATGAATATATTGTGTAAATATATACCTCCTAAGTCCTCTAGGAAGAAAGGTTACAAATACAGCTACCCATCTGAGAGAAGATGGATTTTATAGATGTACTTAACTTTTAAAGGTATCTGTAATTTAGACATGTAATTTATTTTTTATATACTTAAGTTAAAGGATGTTTTGCTTCTTAGACAATTCATTCTCCAATGTATTATAGATATGATACCACCAGGTAATCTTAACATAGCATGTATAAGTAAAGTTAGGCAAATAAATTCTGTTACCAAAATTTTTAAATCATATTGTTCAACCTCTTTAGACAATCTTGTTTGGAATAGAGGAGGGTTAGACACAACCGGTTTCAGACAAAACTGGTTTCAAAGCAAACTGGATTCTGCCAAAATTGGCCGGGAGATTTGTGTTGAATTTAACCTCTTCAACGGTTTCCCATGACTCTGGACAGACATCTTACCACGCTCTCTGAGGTTCTTTGCAGTCAGACCCCTACCCCTTTGGCAGCCTAACTGCTACCCAAGATTAGCATGCACCCTCTATCCACTCTGTCTCTCTTTTATTGTAGTTGCTAGATATTATTTCAATGACACATAAAAGGATAAAATAAAATAAAATAATGCTAAAATGTATTTTTTAATTGGGTATTACTCTTATATTAGACATCTTGTTTCACTCCCTGCAATGTGGTAACTATCAACATCATGTTTTTGTTTTATTTGTCTTTTACATAAATGAAAACAAATTATACACATTGGGCTTTTTTGTTGCTTTTTCTCTCTTCACACTGGTCATTTTTCATAACAGAATTACGAGTCTGCTTCATTCTTCAAAAATACTGTTTGATATACCACTTTTTGGTGACTAGTAATTTGTTCAATTGCCTTACATGGACATCTGGATTGTTTTTTCTTATTATTATTACTAATCATACTAAAATTCATATATATTTGTATATACATGTAAGTATATTGGCTTGGGATGAGTTCTTAGATCTGTAATTTCTCAGTGAAAAGTTAGAAAATGATTTTTGATAGTGTTTTACATCATTCTCTAGTGAAATTTTGTTTCCATATATGTTCTGCAGCTGTGTGCCACAAGAATGTTAATCTTTTTCCACTATGATAAATACAAACATGATGCTCTTATTCACAAGAACTTTGAGACTGGTCAGGAAGATTGACAATAACTAACTAACTAAATAAATAAATAAAATCATGCCAGGCACTAATTGTGCTGTAGAAACAACACAGAAGGAAATAAAGAGTGGCGAGGATGCTACTGTGGCTATGATAATCTCAGGATAGGTACATAATAGGACTGTATCTCAGGAGGGAACATATGAGCAGAAACTACAAAATTTGGGTCCATGCTACGTGGATATCCAAAAGAAACATGTTCTAGTTGGAGGCAACAGAAATTCAAATGCTTTGAGATGGGAGGGTATTTGGAATATTTAAGGGAAACAGGAGTCACAAGATGAAAGGAGGGAGCAAAGACATGTGTGTTAGAAATTGATATTGACAGGAAGCTCTAGGTCAAATCACCAACGATTTTTTTTTTAATAATATGAGCTGCTTGTCTGCAAAATGCATTGCAAACAATTGTCCTTTGCCTTGTGATTATTTTTAACAATTTTGCTATTGAGAAGTATACAATTTTTACATAATCAGTCATTGTTTTACTATCTATTTATGGCTTCAGGGATTTCATTCCAAGAATATTAAACTCTCTTCCTTTTACTTTTATTATTTTCATGTTTCCTCTATTTCATACTTAAATTTCCACAACACCTAGGGTATATTTTGGCTCACAGAGTGGGGTAAACTACATATTTACCCCACTCACATGGCTAACCAAGTGTCTCAAAGGAAAAAAATTATATACATACGCACTCACACACACACACACACACACACACACACACACACACATTTATATATGTATATATAGTTAGTAAACCAACTTTTGACCATTAATTGAAAAGTCATCTTTATTACATATTAAATTCCTTTAAAAAATTTCACTGGAAATTGAAATACAATATAACAAGACTAAGTGTTTAAACTACTGCAATGTATTACTATATGTAAATGATGAGCTAGTCAATTCTCATCATTCTTTTTTAGAATTTTTTTTCTTTTCCGTGTTATTTTTCCAAGTGATCTTTACAATCACCATATCTAGTGTTAAAATAGTTGGCATTTTTTAGTGGTTTAGCCATTTAACTGTATGTTTACTGTAAGAACAAGTTCTTGATTTTTATTATTAATTATACTGTATTTCTATATTCATTTGTGAATTTAATTTTCCTTTCCTTTATAAAATTATTTCTTTTGCTTTCCTTAGTTTCACATTGTCATATTTGGACTATCTCTTTGAATTTAATACATAATATTCATTTTTCTTATTTGATAACATAAACATTAATGCTATGAAATCAATTTGAAGATCTATTAAGAATAGTTTTCCTATGCAAAACTGAACCATCTGACAAACAAATTCTGGTTCCAACACTAAGTGGAATACACTGTTCCACACTCGGTTTTGATTTTTCTAAAACCTCCTCTGCATTAATGCTTTCTTATATTTACAAGTTTCAATCTATATATGGTTTTCCTATTGTTTTAGGAATTGTGAAAAGCATTTTCTTTTTTTCACAAGTTTATTCAAAGCATAATACAATTAGTAAAGCCTTTTTTGTTGTCAAGAAGAAAAGAATATGGTTTTAACTTATTCAGTTACCATGATTACCAATTTATCTTAAATATTAATATCTTCTGGTTCTTCAATCAACTCCCAAATGAATATTGGGAGCTCATTTGTTCTCTGTGGAAAAAGAAATTTTTCAGAACCCAGAAAGCATAATTTTAATATGCAAAATTAGTGATATAATTAATGTTACACTTTGCCATTTGATATCTACACAAATGTGATTCTTTTTCTTTAACTTTTTATTTAAAAAAAAATTAGATTCACTGGAAATTGCAAAAATAGTATAGAGAAGTTCCATGTACCTTTCATCCAGTTTACTGCACTGGTTACACTTTATGAACAAAAATATAGACCGGAGTTCACGCCTGTAACTGTAACACTCTGGCAGGCCGATGTAGGAGTACTCCTTAAGCTCAGGAGTTTGAGACCAGCCTGAGCAAGAGTGACCCCCATCTCTACTAAAAATGGAAAAAATTAAAGCCCCTGTCGTCCCAGCTACTCTGGAGGCTGAGCAGGAGGATTGCTTGAGCTCAAGAGTTTGAGGTTGCTGTGAGCTAGGCTGATGCCATGACACTGTAGTCTGGGCAACAGAGTGAGATTCTGTCTCAAAAAAAAAAAAGAAAAGAAAAAATGTATAATATCTCATCTAGGAATAATTTTCTTAATAATAATGATAGTAAATGACATCCTTCTAATTATACTCTTTCTTCATTTTGTAAACGTTTCAAATGATTTTGTGCCATTTTAGTGTTTGGATTAAAATAGAAAAACTAGTTCCACTAGACTTGATTTTTCAATAACATTCTTTATTGTTATTCTGTTTTTCTTTTCTCTCTTTCTCTCTCTTTTTTAAACATACTCCTACACATATAAAATAAGGCTTTTTCCCTGGAGTGTGGAGTTTTTACACACATGATTTGATCTAATTTTAATTTATAACCTTACATTTCAGGGAAATTAAGTATGTCCTACCTTTTTTTCCCTTCTAAGTTGTATGACTGAAAAGCTTTTTTAAAAATAGCAAACAATTATCCACCTAGTCTCGAATAGTGGAGATGGATAATATAGCGATGTGATTTAAAAATTGATCTTAGCTCTACTCAGCTGAGCATAAAAGAAAATATATGACCTGCTGAAGAGACATAGCAAGCCTGCGGCATACAGTACATCACTGCCAAAGCCAGAAAAGGTTTTAAAAGACCTTCCTGCTAAGGATGTAGTTTGCTATCTGCTGTATAATCCTAGCCAGACTTTTTCTTGACCTTGAAAAAACTAAAAGCATAATCAATGATCATCTAATAGCAGTTGTTCAGGCACTGTATATGGTGTGCTTTTTCTGCTGAACCACAGATGATGTTTACCTCATCTGAAGAAACCATACTGTCAGACAGTCAGTAAACAAAGATTTGTCTGTCTGAAAATGCCACAGAGAGTAAATACCACACTGCCCAACCATGGCTATTTTAGAGTCCATTCACATTAAAACCATCATCACACCCTAATTGCAAATTTAACCTATTTGTGATTTGCAACCATTCATAGGATTATGGTTTTTGAAAAAAAAATATCACTTATGATTTTCCAGTGGAGGCATTCAACACCGTATCCAAAAACTGTGTATAGGTGCCAAAAACGTTATCTTGAAGCAAAAATACCAATTTTTATGAGCAGAATATTTGTATACATATTGATGAGTAAGATATGCATAGCATCATGGAATCAGACAACTAGGAAAAGAAATCCAAAATGTTACCTGATCCAAATATCTATCTTCCAGCTGAGTGGCTGTGAAGTATACAAAATGGAGAAGATATTTAATGATGATATTTATTCATTAGGTCAACAAACTCTTACTGAAAATGCCTGTTATGCACTAAGCACTGCATTAGGTGCCAGAAATATAAAGGAAGACCTATACCCTGCTCTCAAAGACTTCATAATCTAGGAAAGAATGTAGGGAACACGTGTAATCAGAGTCAATTATTTCTGCACTCTGGGATAAATTTTTCAAGTAGCGCTCATCTAAATAGTTTGTTTTTATCATAAGAAAACCAGATATGTTGCTAAAAATTAACTAATATTGCAGGAAAAAATAAAAGACAGTGGAGGTCAGAAAAACTTTTGACTTGCAGGCAACTGGCACAATGCAAAGCAGCCTCTGAAGGAAGACAAGCTTCCATAAGCATTGTAAAGATCTTTCCAGTAGAAAAATTGCAAAAGAAATAGCTAAAATTCTAGAGATACGTTCAGTGAATAATTTTATATACAGAGTAAGCATTGCTAAATTGCAACCAGAAGCTGAGAATTCACAAAAATAAGTGTAAATGATAAAATACACAGAGATGTTTGTTATAACACAGATTAGGTCATGTTGTGGTTGGTCATGAGCCATAGAAAATAAAGTGTCAACAGAGAACAAGGTAAATGACACAAGGCAAAGAAGGCCTTGATGGGGCCATAACACTGGCTTGTCCTTTGGTTAAGGCTTCACCAACATATTAACTGAGAGGTATTGGAAGTTTATTTTAAATAAATATTCTTAACCCATACATAATGTTTATAATTTTTTTTTTTTTTACTGCAGGTTTAGCTATAATCATTAAAACATTATGTCCTCAGGCAAAGCTTGAAAATGGAGGGTGAGGAGGGGCAGGGTTGGGTAGGCAGAACTCAGGCTGCCTCAGCACTCACCCCTCCATCCATGAGGTGGGTTTCTAATAACCAGGTTTCGTTGGACATTATGTGTTCAGCAATAAACTGTTTTTTCATGCAGCAGTGGGGAATAAGAACACAAGAGGATGAATTGCTGATATGGTGGATCCAACTAAAACTTAAGCTAGCTTTCTGGTGCACAGGTTAGGCAGACTAAAAGAAGGCTCTCTTCTCCATAATTATTTGCTAGGCTTTTAAAAAAAAAAGCGTATAGGTGCAACACATACAAATGCACATACATCTTTATATAAATTATGGTGTTATAGCTGTTTTAAAAGCAGAGGATACTTTGCCTGGCACATAAGGAGGAAAGAAATGAAATGGTATGCAGAATTCAAAAAGGAAATAAATCTTTAGGGAATTACTTCAAAAGTAGGCTCCAAAAGAGGAGAACACCGGACGTCACTTCCTGGATTGAGCAATTCTAAAGGCCAGGATGTTAGGTCTGGTGGAAGGTAAACAGGTAACAAGCAAGTGGCTAAAGGTAGAGAGATGGACTGAATTGTAGGTAAGAATCAAAGTGTGGCTAGGAACTGTTCCCTGGTAGGGACATAAATAGTAAAAATTCCTAGTAACCTTTAGCTGACCTAGAGCTCATTACCATCTAATTAGCATGGCATGGGTGGAGCTTCCTGAAGAATCCTGGGGAAGATGCACACACAGAAAGGGAAACTGTTACATAACTAACCTGTTATGTAAACTGTCATGTACTCTGTTATATAACTCCACCCTGTCAATCACCCAAAAAGGTGGGAAATGACAACCAATTCTGCCAGGATAAAGGCAGCGCAAACTAGTGAGCATATAAACGACAGGATCTGCTCAGACTTTGGTGTCTTTTTCTACTTACGGAGACTGACCCTTTCCGCTCTCTCTGGAACATGTTTTCACTTTGTGTAGCTTCCTTCTTTACTTTTATTCTTTCTTTCATGTGATAAACTGTTTGTGTAACATTGCTCTATGTCTGTGATCACTCCGTCATTGGCTCTACTTAGTATCAGTACTCACTCTTGACACTGGGAACCAGGCGACCAGAGAACACCCAGACAAATCTAATAAGGAGACTGCTAAGACTTTCCTTTTTCCCCAAATGTTTTCTTCTTTACAGAAGCTAGCTAAGGAAAAGACTGCAATAGATGAGGACAACAACTAGAACTGTTTAGAGTCCACAGCACATCTGCATACTTTAATAATAAAATATTTAAAGATGTATTTTTATTAAAAAGGTTTAAAGGGAAAACAGAAATGACTGAATCCCTTGATAGATAATATACAAAATAAATAAGGTACCAAGTCATACCAAAATATAAAACGTGGCTATGTATTAAATCGTAAGGGGAATATTTTATAATGCTTTTACCCATTGTTTTAATATAGTTAAGTAGATACTACATCTATTTTCTTTGTTTCTCGTTGGCCATGCCTAGTCAATTTTTCTTGCTCTTATCTCCATTATTTCTTAATTGCTGATATCATATTCATAATTCTAAATGAATTAATTATCATTTTATGGTTTAAATAAAATATATTTCTTTCTGCTCTCAATCTCTTTGTACTCTATGTATTCTACAAATTTCCCAGATTGATGTTGTTAAATTCAGCTTTATTTGCATCATTCTACTTCTCAAAATTATTTTCATTATTTTATTTCCTATAATAATATTCAAAAAATGACCCAACTTACCTTTCCAACTTGATTATTTAATGATTTCCTCCAATCCATTTGTTGTACTCATCATCTCCAAAATGTTCCCTGTCTTTCCCAGCTATATGATTGCCTAAATTTTCATCAAACTTTTAGATATAGTTTATATTTGCAATAAATACAACAACCTCATCTCAACTTCATACGTTTATCATTCCATGACTTGAATTATTCAAACAAGTTGTAAGATTGATTACTTAAATGATTCATCAATAGTTTTTATTTCTTGTAAAGTTCTTGACGGTAAACAATTCAAAAACAAAAGAAAACAGTTTTTCCAGTGTTCCTGTTTTTGCATCTGTTTTTGCTTTTCTTATTAGGAGAGAAAAACATAGCAATTTTTAACTGAACCTGGTCCTAACCATTTGGAGATCTGGAGTCTAATCAGATCACAATATTGGTTCCACTGCATTGAAAAAGAAAAAAAAATCTCTTTATTACATTTTCTTAAAAATAGAAAAATTCATTTATTCATGCAAAATAATTTAGTGAAATTCACTTATTCTATATCAAGTTGGGAGTTAGGAGCAGTGAGAGAAAATATAGTCCATTGTATCTACAAAGTTCTCCCAGGTTAAAAGGGAAGATGGTGTATCAACAGATGAATTATAGTAGATGTATGATATTAGAGACATATGGCTAGAATACTGTGAAACACCAAGAAGGAGGTAAATAACACTGTCTAGTAAAGGTATTGTGCTTATGCTTATATTTCTTTATCTTATCCACAGATAAACTTAAAAGATTTTCAAATAACATCTGCAGATTTGTTAATTATGAATTTTACTTCATACATGTGTTTGGAAACAAAAGAGAAAATCCTCAAGTCCCTTCCTCTGAATAAAATTAAACTTACCTAGAAAGAGTTTAATTTGGGGGTTACATAATATTTTTAAATACCACAATACCTCTAGGATTTATTATATCAAATACAAAGGAGAAGTAAATCAGACTTTGTAAAATGCATGGTATTTACACTGACTCATTTTCATCTGGTTTCCTCTAGCTTTCTTTCTTCAAAGGAAGAAATTTAAGACACTAATAATGGTGGGCCTTGTTTACTGGAATTAAAATTCTGGTCAAAACCTTTAAGCACTCATGGCAACTTGAGAACTGAACAATTATATTTTCACCTAAAACTCTTGTTCATATATATGTACTGATACCGTATTTTATATAGTCTATGTATCATAATCAAGACCTTATTAAAGTTAGATTATAGAATTAAAGATATATGCAGCTATATGTTTTCATAAGTTTTAACTCAATTTTTATAATTTTTTAAATAAATTTTACAATGATATTGTGCTGTGTGTTCAATAAGGCAAGACAAATTTTATAGATTGTAATTTTACAGCATGTGGAACTAAGAGACAAAGAAAATAACTTTCTCAAACTTATAGTTATTGGATACATAGCTTAAAAACACATGGCTCATCTTTAGAAGTTTTTCTTACAAGTTAGATGTCCTTGGAACATGCATCAAGATGTTTCATATCCGACTAATATATAATACATGTGACTAAGCCACATCCGGGAACCAAACCGCTGCTTTTCTACCTCTATTTGGATAATTGATTTTCTCCTTATATTCTTAATATGGTAATTTACATTGGTTGATTTTTAAAGATTAAAGTAACCTCACATTCCTAGAGAAAACCCAATTTATTCATGATATAGAATTCTTTTTATACATCATTGAATTCAATTTGCTAATATGTATATATAGTATTTTTGCATGAGATATTCTGCACTATATTCATGAGAGTGATTCATCTAAAATTTTTCTTACTGGAAATGTATTTGTTAGGTTTTTGTATCAATATTACGCATTGGAAAGGTATTCTATCTGTATTTTCTGAAATGGTTATACATTTAAAAATATTTTTTAAATATAAATATTTTATACATTTGATTGTTGAAGCTATACTTACATAAAGTTTCTTTTGGGAAAAAGCTTTTATTTGTGTACTCAATCACTTTAACAGATGTTGGACTATTTAGGTTTCTATTTCCTCCTGCATTAATTTGAATAAGCTTAATTCTAGGAAATTGTACATTTTACCTAAGTTGATTTACTGTCATAAAGATTTTCATATTTTTGCTTTATTTAATGTCTATAACATTTTTATTATTATCCTCTTTGAAATTCATGATTCTTCAATTTATATCTTCTCTCCTTTTTCATCAGTCTTTCTAGTCCTACATTAATGTATTAATCTTTGTATAGAGCCATCATTTTAAGAAAAAACATTTTTCAAATTTTTTTATTATATTTATCTTAGTTTAAGATTACCCAGATCCTCATACAAGGCTTCAAGTGTTAGTAGTTTATTTAGAAGATGAAAGAACCACCGATAGCGAGTAAAAAAAGTGAAAAAGAGATAGTCAAAAACTGTGTTACCAAGCTGTGGGTGATGGAGATTCCTTTGGAAACACTTTGGGAACCAGTGTAAAGTATATTTCTTAGAGAGTTCTTGCCCCACACCGAGTATTGAGGAACCTGTGAAATCTATACATAAATTCTCATCTGTTATTGACTGAAAACTTGTGAAAAATTGTGTAAAGCAGAACAATAAATTAGAGTGTGGGAGGTGTTCAATTTCAGACACAGTGTTAAAAGACCTCTGTGTGGAAGTGACATTTAAAAAGGTGAATAAGGCACTTCTACTTCTGTGTCTACAACTTATGATATGCTAAGTGTTGGGTGTAATATTCACTATTTCTCTGGGAAAAGGGTAGAGCATTCTTAGAGCCAAGGGCCCTCCCCAGTTTTATCCTTACAGCGTAACTTCCAAGGACTGCCATGACATTTTTAAACTGTCATGTCTCTGATGGGTGTGATTTTTACTATGTTAATGTATGTTAATGGGGAAAAGGTTACCTTTGGACATGAGTTCCTAGTTTCTGTGCATGCTCCTGGATGGGAAAAATCCCTGCCTGAAGTTCTTGCTGTTGTGGGTTAGGTTCTAAATGCTCATTGACCTCCTCATTTTTGTCCCCCTCCTCTTTTCCTGTGGTTAATGCTGCCAACCTGCACCTGTCTCTAACACTATTGGCAAAAAGAGCACAAACATTGTACTCTATTAGTATATTTATCATAAGAATATAGGTTAGCAATTCTTAAAATGTTTTACATGTATTTCAGGATTACATAAATGTTTTGGGTAAATATTATATTTGTTTTGAGTAAATATCATGTATTTGAGTTAATATTTGTGGATGAGAGTCAATTTTCTTACTTTCAAAAAGAGAGTTAGTTACAAATAAGAAAGTAGGAAGGAGAGATTTAACTCTTTATTATAAAATTAGAATTAGAGGTAGCATATGAACTAATGATTTTACAAATAAAGAGAGATAGATAAAGATGTATGTGTGTATATATTCCCTAGTTCTTCTGCTGACAGGGCTAGAAACAATAGCATCACAGTAGCAATGAGCACACCTAGTGCCTAGGTATTTATTTCTATATGGTTCTTTAATAAAATGAACCAGGATTCCTTGACAAATGGCTGATTCTAGGGATGGACACGGAAAGTATGAGATGTACTTGGAAATTGTTTTGGTGCCAGAAAGAGAGGAAGTGGTGAAAATTGATTAAAATATGTTGAAAGAAGTGCATGAGAAAAAGCTCCCAAATGACAAATATGGGACAGCTTGAGTGCAATTTTTAAAAAATGATAGCAATGGATTAAACTCATAGAATAAGATAAATATCCACATCTCCATGATAATAAGTAAGTAAAAGAGAGACAGAACTTGATCTTAACAGCTGAATTGAAATTCATAAATAATATGGAAACAATGTAAATAGAAAAAAATAATATTTGTCACAGTAATACTACTTATAAGCAAGAATCATCAATAAATGCTAAAATTAGTGGGCGAAGTTATGATAAAAAAGAGACATATGCATAATTTTAAGGTATTTTCCACATGTATTTATTAATTCCACAGAGAAAAATAGTAACTTTACAGTTAGAAAATGTCCCGACCCGCGGAACCAGTTATTCGTGGGTACCTGGGAGGAGGGAGTGGGAAATGGGAAAGGCAAGACACAAGAAATGGAGACAAGACAGGAGTCTGATCAAGTCTCCTTTAATGGCAGTAGGGCAGAGGCTTAAATA
>CAUYSK010118512.1:0-16699 GCA_963575035.1 Avahi laniger | reverse complement strand
CCCCCCCCCCCCCCCCCCCCCCCCCCCCCCCCCCCCCCCCCCCCCCCCCCCCCCCCCCCCCCCCCCCCCCCCCCCCCCCCCCCCCCCCCCCCCCCCCCCCCCCCCCCCCACTGCTGTAGAAGCCAAAGGAGAGAAGGAGAGAGTGCGCAAACGCTGTGAGGACGTCAGGCAGAATGAAGACTGAGACAGAGTCTGTCCTGCCGGGCAATTAGGAAGCCAACTGCAAATCCCGTGAAACTCCCCTGCGGCAGGAACGTGGGCACGTGAGCCAGACCACAGTGGGTGAGGGGAGAACAGGTGGCCAAGTAGGACCGGCCTCCATAGACGCTGTCAGAGAAACTGCAGCGCGTCGGCAGGGAGGGGACGAAGTGGGGGAGAGGAAAAGGAGCTAATGATCACCCAGCTAGGACTTCCCGAGGACTTCCCGCAGTGAGTCCTCACCGCCTTCACTCCGCAATCCTGGGAGACAGGGACCACCCCGCAGGAGAGGAAAGGAAACAGGCTCGTGAACTTGCTGGTCCAAGGTCACAAGACTGGTAAGGGGTGAATCTGCGCCAAGGATTGTCTGACTCTGATTTTTCTGCTACATTATACACCGGAGAGGGAAGAAAAGATCTGGGAAGGTCGCTTCAGGCTGGGAGGGACCGGAGTTTAAGCGCAGTCAGAGGAAAGCAGGGGCCGGAAGACACAAGTAGAGAGAGGGAGTGGCGGAGTTTGTCCCAGAGACAGTGGGAGGTGGCGGGAGAATGCCATAGGTATGCAACCTGGTAAAAATTCAATAAATAATAAAAGCCAGGAACCGTTTTTTATCTCTGTCTTGGCTTCTCTTTATTTTCCAACCTATAAATTAACAGATAGCCCTCAGACTTCCTTGCCCAGAAATTAGGTCATCTTGCTCACTAAAATAGCACTGGGCCTGGGAAAGCGTGAGTAGGTGGGTGCAAGAAGCCTCTTACCCACAGGCCCAAGGCCTAAAATACTTCTCTCTAAGGATGAAAACAACATTATATAATGAACAAGAAATACCAGCACTGCTGTGGAAGTGGCAAAAAATGTAAAAGAAAAGGATTTTTTTCCTTGTCTATAATTTTAAACTTTTTATTTTGAAATAATTGTAGATTCATAGGAATTGAAATAAATAAAAGTTTTTGCATGAAATTCTTTATTTTTCCAGCCAGTTGGCAAAATATTAAATATTAATAATATGTAATGTTGGCAAGGGTGCCAAGATAGAGGCTGTTTGAAGGACAATTGGACTGTACCTTTAGGATTGGACACCCGTGTGCACTTTGACTCAGTTATTCCAAATGTAGGAGAACTACTCAGACATCTGCACAAAGAGAGTAACTGTTCATCAATAGGGACATAATACATCAATAAGTGGAATTCCATTTAGCCGTTAAATAAAGATGGAGAAAATGTATGTCTATCAATATAGGAATTTCTCCAAACGCAGTTAACTGAAAAAAAGCAAGTCGAAAAACAGTGTGGTAGTACTGTATACCATATAGTACCTTTTACTATAGTACTATAATACTCTATGGCATTATTTATTTAATATCAGAACAAACACAAGTCAGATTGTCTTCATAGCTGCGTTAGAGTCAAAGGAGAGAAATGAGAAAGGAGGACAAGATAATTAATGTGGTATTTCATTGTCTTGGTACTGTCTTACTGTTTTGCAATGAGAGTACATTCACATTTTATTTTGTGTTTAAATTTTTTTTAGAGAATGAACAAAAACTTCTAGCATGATAATAGCTGCATGAGATTGCACCTTCCTTCTTTTCTTTACTGTCATGGACAATTCTATTTTAAGCAAAACTCAACTCCTGCCATTCTTACCCAAAGTTCAGCAGTTTTTAAAAAACAAATGCTCCTCATTTTATTGTTTGCCTTTGGTCTCTTCCAAAGTCCTGAAATGATCATTTTTTAAAAATATTTCTGCCCAGTTTTTAGTTGTTTTTGGAAGAGAGGATTTGGAGTCCTTGTCATTCCATCATCGCTGAAACTCGATTATTTAATATTTACTTGAGTTTATAATTTTTTTGCAGAGCCAATGTTTTTATTTTCATACAGTCTATATTAGTTTTCTAAGGCTGTCATAGCAACTTAAAACACCAGAAATTTATTCTTTCATGGTTAGGAAGCTGGAAGTCTGAAATCAAGGTGTGGGCAGGGCCCTCCTCTCTCTGAAGACTCTAGGGGAGAGTCTGTTCCATGCCTGTGCTGTTAGCTTCCCGTGTTGCTGGCAACTGCTGGCCTTCCTTGGCTTGTAGGCATCGCTCCAGCCTCTGCCTCTGTCAACGTGGCCCTCTACTTGCGTATCTTCACATTGTCTTCCCACTGTGCGTGTCTATGTCTGTTTCTCCACTTAGGAGGACACCAGTCATATTGGATTAGGGCTGTGAAAGGTGTCAGAATAAAAATAGAGCCACTTGTGTTAGAAACCCTGAGAAACAGAGCCAGGGAAGTCTGTGAAGGGAGGGTTCTCATGCACAAATGCCTGATAATAAGAACTATCACAAATGCAAAAACAATAACCTTGCACAAAGCCCATTGCAGCCTTACACAAAAAGTACTCTGTGAGGACATCTGCCTTGCAACTGCCTGTCCAACCTCGGCCTGGCACCTCCCTCATTATCTTTGTAGCTAAAAATGATTCTCTCAAAATAATTATGCAATCTTCATTTTTCCTTTAAAAACCTTCGTGTTTCTTCACCTCCCTTAGTACACACATAGTTACTACGGCACACGCATTCCCCTTGCAATGCCTATTCCTGGATAAGCGTCATTTTCTTTTAGAGAGTCTCTTTCTCTCTGTTATTTAGGTTGACAAAATGGTGTCTCAGAAGAGGGACTGAAGTGAGCTCACCTGGGGTGAACTGGTGGCCCCTGGAATCAGTACTGACTGAGCCCTTTGCACTGTCCACTTCTGAGAGTCACCTTTTCTGCCCTGGTGAATCTCCTCTGAAACTCTTGGACTCCCTCCCTTTGGAGGATTCTTTTTTACTTGATGTAGGATCTGATTTGTTTATAAGGCTATCTTAATAAAGGACCTTGCATCTCTTCTGGGATGATAAAAGACTTTTTGTCTTTTCTGGCAAACGTTTTCTGGTATAAGAACAATAGCCTTCTGGCTCGAGTACTCTGATTTCTACGGAATTTACGTTTCATCTGGGTCTGCATGCCTGGTATAATATTTTGTTTGGTCTGCATGCCTGGTTTAAATTTTTATGAACATTCTTATTTTTGATTTCATTTTGGTTTGTTTATGTGCATCTGTAAATGATTTGGCTCTTCTTTCCCCCTTGCTTGTTTCTGAAGATCTTCTCAGAGCAAAAATAAACATTCTAAAGGGTGGGCACAAGATAGGCAATTAAAAGCCACAAGGACAGTCACCACCATCTAAAACATTGGTCCAAACTCTTTGACAAGAATTGTAAGATTTTCTTTGCTCTCAAAAGATTAATAAGAAACAAAATGAGATACTCAAACATTAAGGCATGCCAGATTTTCGGGGAATCCCATTGGTTACGTGGCAGTTTTTAATGCATGTTTTCAAATCAATGGCCATTGTGGGGATCATTCAAACTCCCCAAGCTTATTTTTCGTAGAGCTGAATTAAAAACTGCAGCTATAGAGTTAACATGTAGAGCCTTCTGAGTTCTCTCTCTCTCTCTGTCTTTTTCTGCCTACCCTGAATCTGCTGACTTTTCTGCTGGTATTGAGGAAAATTTACTGCTTATGGAATTCCATCCAGGATTTTTAAAAAATGGTCTTAAAGGGCTTTCAAATTAATGGCTTTACAAATTACAACAGCTCCATGGCAACCAACAACCCAGACACTTTTTAGAAATGTCAGTTCAGGTTTACCTAACAATTGCTTAGGATGTAGAACAGTTAATTAGAGAATTGATATTCTAAAAGAAAAGAGCTAGATAAATGTTTATAATAGTTAGACTCTCAAATCAAGCAGCTCAAAATCTTGAGCTCAGAGCAGTAATATGAGGTATCTCTGTCTAGCATAAAAATTGCTCTGCCTGCCATGCAGGAGCCAGGAAAAGCCAAAAACAAACAAACACCTTACTAAAATGCTTCCTTGCCCATACTGACTAGTCAAGAACACCAGATAGACAAAAAAAAAAAAAAAGAAAAGAAAAGGTAGATTTGCTACTAAAAAATTCAAGTCTACTTGGAGATTTTCTTATACAATTCAGCCAATTCTAACTAAAAAAAGTAAACATTTTAATATTTGACCCTAAACTCATTTGAAACTGAGAAAGGGGGAAAAGAGAGTAAAAGATTAAAAAAACTGCTTTATCCAAAACTTTGGTCCACAGTCCTCATTAGATTACCTATCAGGGCAGATAAAATTTAGTCATGTGAACAGGTGGTTCCATTTTGTAAAAAATATAATTTGGATCCAACTGTCTTTTATAAACCAGTGAGTTTGTATTACTATGTTTTACTGTCTCATGACTAATTCTAAAATGAAAACTGTAAAATCTTCTTTATTTGTATGTGTGTATATGTGTTTGTGTGTTTATGCATGTTGTATGTTGTGTCTACAAGGTAAAATCTGGCATAGTCAGCCAGAAATCCCTCAAGGAATTCTATTTAAGTTGGCTAAGATAAAATGAGCTCTCATATAAAATATACAGTAATTAACCTAAATGCCTATTACTGTATGTGACTTAAGGAAATCTTTTATAGATAAGCTAGTTTTAAATTTGTTGATAAGATAAAAATAAAAATGTCTTCAGAATTGTTAGCATACATTTTTGTCTGGGTTTACTGGTCAAATAAGATTCTATTTGTCTCTGGTAAATATTTTAAGATCATAAAGCTATAAACTTCGCCTAAAAACAAAATGATCTTTGTTTGTATAACTCCTTGATAAATAAGACTAATTTAACATTGTTGGTTTAATAAAAGCAGTGGTATCTTCTGAGTTATTAGCAGAATACCCGTATATTTGACTTTAAGGTTTTTACTTAGGTGAACACCTGATATCCACAGTCTATAAAAATGGTTAGCAGGGAAATAACTTGAAATGATTACTAGATTTCTCAAATATCTCAGTTTTCATAAATGATCTGGGTATAACTGATAAAAAAAATAAATAAATTAGGTATAAATGGGATAAATGTGTATAAATCAACTTTTCATGTAATTTTAAAATCTTAAAGTTAAGTGATAGATACTCACTAAATGTCTGGGCCATTTCCAAGTAAGATAAAAATATCAAAAAATAAATTGCTGAACATAAATATAAGTTTTTTCTTGGCTTCTTAAGTTTTATAGAAAGATTAAATATATTTGGGTCTATTAATACACATAAAAATTATGTTATGGGCAAACATGTTTATAAAATTATAAAATGATTCTTGTCTATAAAATACTGATATGTGACAGTTGAAAACTTCTTGCTTCCTTGATTTTCACTAGAAATTAAGGTTACTAAGAGTTAAAAATCCTAATTAAAATATATAATCCTGTGTATAAAATGTATCAGAAATGCATCTTAGATGAGAAAAATTATAACAAAGGCATAAAAACGTGTTCTTTATTGAGGAAAAAAATAATTTTGAATTTTGTCTAAGTGCAGAGATTATTAAATGTTGTTTCAAAGTATGGATTTAGGAAGGAAATATAAACAAGATAGAAAGAAGCCAATAAGAGAGAAATGTGAAAAAGTTGTAAGTATGAAGATGTATTTTGGGGAAGGAAAATGAAAAAGAAAAAAGAATAATTTTGTATGACAAGGAATCTTCTGTGGTAAATTTTTGCCCTAAAGTAAATTGACTGATTATTTAAGAAATAGGAAGTATAGGACAAAGCAGAAAGTCTAAGCATGTTATGGAAGGTCTAAGTCATGAAAGGTTTGTGAAGAATGAATTTATGAAAAAAATTTTTGTATGTGGCAAGTTGGCTATAATTAAAAGGAAATTTTAAGTCTTTCTAAAGATTGAACTTTGATATTAAAAATATACTGATACAGGCCAAGTACAGTGGCTCACGTCTGTAATCTAGCACTCTGGGAGGCTGAGGTGGGAGGATTGCTTGAGCTCAGGAGTTCAAGACCAGCCTGAGCAAGAATGAGACCCTGTCTCTACTAAAAATAGAAAAATTAGATGGGTGTTGTGGCACATGCCTGCAGTCCCCGCTACTCAGGAGGCTGAGGCAGGAGGATTGCTTGAGCCCAGGAGTTTGAAGCTGCTGTGAGCTACATGACACCACTTCACTCTACCCAGGGCAAGACTCTGTCTCAAAAAAAAAAAAAATACACTGATGCAAAACGGAAAATTTGCTGACCTAGACAGTAGATTTGTGACAATATATGTGAACCACTGCAGTGCCTCATGTCCTGTGTCATCAACTTCCCCAGTGTAAAGGAACGTGGTGTTCCTTCACTTCAGCCTTCCAAATGTCTCTTGTGGCCCATGCCAACTCACAAACTATGCAGAGAAGGGAATTTTTAGCCAGGGTGACAAAATAGGAGAATGATATGATCTCACTTAAGTTTTTTAAAATAAATTTTATTTTTTAGAGCAGTTTTGGGTTCACAGTGAAATTGAGTGGAAAGTACATATAAACATTCATGTGAAGTTCCCATGTGTCCTGCGCCCCCCACACACGCACAGCATCCCCCACTGTTGATAACCCACAAAGGTGGTAGCTTTGTTACAATTGATGAGCCCACACTGACACATCGTTATCTCCCAAAGGTCATAGTTTATGTCAGGGCTCACTCTCAATGTTGAACATTCCGCGGATTGGACAAACGTGTAATGACATGTATCCACCATTATAGTACCATACCGAGGAGTTTCACTGCCCTAACGATTCTCTGCGCTTTGCCTATTCATCCCTCTCCTCTCCCTGACCCCTGACAACCACTCTTCTTTTCACTGTCTCCATAGTTCGCCTTTTCCAAATTGTTACATAGTTGGAATCACATAGTTTGTTGCTTTTTGAGATTGGCTACTTTCATTTGGCCATATGAATTTAAGGTTACTCTATATCTTTTCATGCCTTGATAGCTCATTTCTTTTTAGTGCTGAATGGTTTTCATTGTCTGGATCTCCTACAGTTTGTTTATTCACTCACCCATTGAAGGACATCTTGGCTGCTTCTAAGTTTTGGCAATTAAAAATACAGCTCCTATCAACCTCCATATGAAGTTTTTGTGTGGGTATGTGTTCAACTCTTTTGGGTAGATACCAAGGAGCACAACTGTTGAATTATGTGGTGAGAATATTTTAGTTTTGTAAGAAACTGCCAAACTGTCTTCCAAAGTGGCTGTACCATTCTGCATTCCCACCAGCAATGATGAAAGTTTCTGTTGCTCCAGATCCTTGTCAGCATTTGGTGTTGTCAGTGTTTTGGATTTTGGCCAACTAATAGTTGCGTAGTGGTATCTCATTGTTGTTTTAATTTGCATTTTCCTGAATACATATGATGTGCAGCATCTTTTCATATGTTTATTTTCCATTTGCATATCTTTTCAGGTGAGATGTATGTTCAGGTCTTTCTTCACTTTTAAGTTCAGTTGTTTGTTTTCTTATTGTTGAGTTTTAAGTGTTCTTTGTATATTTTAGATAACAGTCCTTTATTAGACATGTCTTTTGCAAATATTTTTTCCCAGACTGTAATTTATCTTCTCGTTTGCTTGATAATTTAAGTTTTTAAAGGATTACTCTGGATGCTCTTGAATAATCCAGTTGAGACACACCTGTGTCTTGCACCAGGGAATACTGGGAAGTAGTCATATAACTAAAGCACAAGAAAAAGAACTTGCTGATGGATTGGATGTCATATGTTAGGAAAAGAAATTGGTCAAGGGTTACTCTAAGGTTTTTGACATGAGCAACCTGAAAGATGGAGTTGCCATTAACTGAGATGAGGTGGCTACTGGAAGATTTTCCATCTTTAATGATTTTGGTGTACTTCCCTCGGTGGCCCACCGTCTCCCCAGATGAGGAGGCACTCAGGAATTGATTACCAATTCATTTGACATTAATTTCTAATGTAATTGCAATGTGGCTTTATAAGAGATAAAAAAAATGATTTTTTTCAGGTAGCAAATATTGGCCACCTGTAGCTCTGAACACTGAAAAGAGCCAAGATATGAGAGATGATATTTGTTCAACAATAGAATTGTACTTGTCAATTTTTTATTGCCTGGGAGAGAATATATGAGGGAAATCTGAACATGATTTATTTGTACATGTAAATAATATCAGTTTTAATGGTGCCTTCTTACTGTCTCCAAGCCTAAAATTAGGTCCCAAAGGTAGTTTACTTGGTGGCAATGGTGGGACAAAACAAAGGCTAACTGCTCACAGTCTCAAAATGGGCCTTGTCAAGTTAGGCTCAGGCACTTTTAAATGTTCACCCAACAAGCTACTCTTAAAATATGTTTATATAAAACACTTTAAACCTTCCTTTTGGAGAGTCAGACCTGGATGAGATTTTAGGATGCCTTTAGTCCATTCCTTTGCCTTTAGACTGGACAATGGCTACTGCAATTCATGAAGATAAGAATGTATCTTTTTTAAAAAAATGGAATGCCACAAGGAGCAACTTCACCATTTCTGCTATTAATTTGCTTCATTGTTTAGAGACATTGGCACTTAAAGGCAATCCTCCTACATTCCTTGTGCTTCAGTTTAAACTTAGTTTCTTTGGTTCTAAGCTTGGCAAAGATGAAGCACCCAGAATCAGTCCCTGTGCACCTCTCCACCCTCATTTCTCACCATCCCCTAGCATGCTTGGCTTTTCTTGGCTGGCTCCTATTGCAAAGTTCCCAAATCGCATGCCACCGCCCAGGCTAGCATATGGCTTGTTTCTCAAAGGATGATGAGAGAAAAACTTCTAGGAAGTTGAGATGGGCAGAGAGCGCCTCCCCACCTGTTCAGAGAGGGCAGCTCTGTCCTATCTAGACACCATTTTTAAATTTACTTTAACATTATTACTAGCAGTTCTAGAAAAATGGAAACTAATCTACAGTGACAGAAAAGAGATCAGTGGTTGCCTGGGTCAGGGGTAACTGAGGGAGGGAAGGAGCACCAGGAAACTTTTAGGGGAGATGGAAATGTTTGTTATCTTGATTGTGGTGGTGGCTTCGTGGGTGTGTACATATGTCAAAACGGATCAAATCAAACACTCTAAGTATGCGTGGTTTATTGTATTTTAATTACACCTCGATGAAGTTGTTTTAAAAATTCGTATTAGCTTATAGTTCAACTTCTTTCAGATCTGGCCTAATTGCAGAAGCCTTGACTTACTAATTTGCAGAGCTGATAGCTTGTCTCTCCCCAGTCCCCAGAGCTGGAAACCACAGCAGTGACATCCTCACACAAGCCCTGCTTCGTAAATCAGCCTTCGTTCCCTGTAATCATGTAACCACTCCACTGTCAATGGGGCTTAGAGAAATTAAGTAGATTGCAATTTGTTCCTGCCAGAGAACGCCACGCTCGCGGTTCAGCTGTGTGTGGGCCACCCTGTGACATTGGAGAGGTAGACCTTCTCAGTACAATGGACATTCATAGATGAATATTCTGAAGAGGACATTCAACTTTGTGCATACAGACTGTCACCCCCGCTAAGACCTTCTCAAGGCTATGACTAAGTCTCACTCATTCTAAATGTTTGCTGGGGCGAATTGGGATTCACTGAGTATTTCCTTCCCAGCACCATCCCAGCTGCATGAGAGGGGAAGAGATCTAACTCTCCTCCACATCAACTCCGCCAGCATTTTTCCTCCATTCCCTTCTTCGCAGGGGAGCAGTGAAGAGAGATTGGAAGAACACTGAGCATCTTACAACTCCAGAGCCTTACAGAACAAGGGCTCAAATTGCATCTAGCTCCAAGGCAAGGCAGAAAAGAGCTGGAGAAGATGATGATCAACACACATATCCACATCTGAACCAGCTTCTCCAAGGAGGAGTATGGATCTTTGATTCTAATCACAAATATCCTTCTTAGTACAAGAAAAAATATTTCTTCCTCCATTCATCTGGATAAACATGGCAGGATAGACTTTACAGAAGTCAGGGTTCAAATGTAATTGAATGCAACATAAACCTGGCCCAGACAAGCTTACACAAAATTGGAATTTATTGACCACTATAAACAGGAAATCCAGTTGTGGGTCTTCATTCAGGCACAGGTGGATCCAGGTGTTAAAGGATGCTGTCTGGCCTTTGTCTCCCTCTCTCCCACCTCTCTCTCAGTCCTCTGTGTTGGCTGCATTCTCAAGGCAGACTCTCACTGTTTAGAGGAATGATGACTACAAAGGTCCGTACCATGCTACTTTGTCCAAAATAAAGACAGAGGTGGCTCCCTCAATGTTAACGTATAAAATCTTATTGAGGAACTCTGATTGGTTCTGCTTGGATTAAATGCTCATTTGTGATTCAATCACTGCAACCAGGGGAATGGGTGCTCTGATTGGCCACACCTAGATCCCTGCCCAGCCCTGTGGCTAAGACTAAGGGGGTGAGTGAGGAGGGGAATTATAGGTCCATCCAAACCACATGGACTTGTTTTCCCCAGAGTTAAAATGAGTTCTGTTAGCAGGACAGGAATAGAAGAGCATGCTGGGACGTCATCACAGTCCACTAAAAAGATGAACAGAAAAAGCTGCTACCCCTAACCAAAAAGGCTGTTGTCTGGAGAAAAAAACCCTCTCTACTTGCTGCCACCTGGAGAGTCATAGAGTTTGTCTTCTCTCCCGTGAACCTCTGTGGTTCTCATTCATCTGGGGGAAAGGAGACTCTGCAACTCTGGTGGGAAGGTCAACACCCTGCCTCTGCCTGTGCTATCTCGTTTCTGCAGCAGGACGCAAGGCCATGGCCTGCCCTCCCCATTCACAGGGAAATCATGATGCCAGCTTTTAATGTATTCAGGGCAGAGAGAAACTCGACCTTAACAGGAGGAAAATAACTCTGAGGATGGAGGAAATACTGATGAATGAAATATCATCACTCCTGCATTGACTCATGAAACTTAGATATATAATGACAGACATTTACGACAGAAAGGAGCACCTGTAATCACCTTCTATTATGTGCCTGAGGTATGTGCTCTCAGAAAGTCTACGAGTTGAGATTCTTTCTCCTCCCTTGCACAGCGCCATTCTACCTGAGAGAAAGGACACTTTAGCTAGTCTCCCTGTGACTCAAAAGCAGGTCTAGCTCATGCCAAGCCTGTCCTTTTATCACAGAGCCTCACACTGCCCTGGTCCCCAGCCGGCCATTTATTGACTGTGTGTCCTTGGGCAAGTGTTCTAATCTCTCCAAGTCTGTTCTCTCTCAAGGGCAAGTGTAAACAATCAGACCTATTTTTGTAGAAAGACACACCAGAAAAAGTTCCTAAAATTTTTTTCCCTAAACCTGAGGCAGTTTTTGGAAACTTATTTTCAACAGACTGCATTATTATTATGAAATGTGTGCTATATTCCAGTGAAAGTTAATATCCAAACCTCCTAAAATGTTAATTTATATGCATTCTATATCTCTCTGTGCTATGCTAAGATCTGTGGTTTTATCAAATGTTTTTCTCAAATACTTTCACAATTGCATTCCATTTCTTCTGACTCTGATGCGTGGCCAGCCCACTGACTCATCAACACCACTGAGGCAATAATGGGAGAATTGTGTGTAAGTGTGTATGTGTGTGTGTCTCCCCACATACACACACACACAATAATCTAGTGAGGTGGATACCGTGATTATTTGACCTGTGCATTCCTGCCCATAAAGGAAATATTCTGGAAGGCCTCCCATCTGGACTCCACGCTCATAAGGACCCTCTGTGGGAGTGCAGTGACTCCATGGTGTGAGTGTGCACTTAACCAGTCCTAACCTCATACCTAAAGGAGGGCACAAGCCCTTCTGCAAAGTTATTTCACTCATAGAAGGGCAGAATAGAAGGAAACCCTTCACTCTGGTCTTTTTCCCTCTGCCCTGTCTTGATTGCCAGATAGAGAGAAAAAAATAACTTAGGTTTGGTTAGAGCAGAACATGAGAACACAGATTCAAAAACCACTTCAGGAATTCATTTTTGAGCAGTTAATGGAGAACTGGGTGTTAAGTGACTTTCTTGGGGCTGGGAAGTGACTGGTATTGTCACCAGAGGGCACCCCTTGGTGTCCCTGTGCCCTGATGGAGCCACAAAAGGAGAAGCCAGCTGCATGCCTCTGTAGGCTGGGCAGGTAGATGGTGTTACTTGTTCATCATCTTCCCTTGCTGTCCTTGCCAGGGCTTGACTAGAGGCCATGTCCTTGCTCCACTGGTTTTGGGTTTGGCCTTGTAACTTGGAATGTGAGTAGAGGTAACATACGCCCATTCAACCAGAGGCACTGAATGTATTTGCATGTTTGTCTTGCCCTCTCGGGTTCCTGCCATCTGCCATGAGCAGTGCATGTCCCGGGAAGCTACTTCCCATTCAGCCTGGGTCCAGAAATAAGTGACACATGGAGAAAATTAAGCTCAACCCATAGCCTGAAGTCCCATTGAATATATTCCTATCCTCAGCCACTCCAGTCTCTCCTAATCCGAGCCTTATGGACACAGTCATCGGACTGCAACTGGTGGACTCCCCTCGAGAGGATGAATTCCAATCTCAACTGACTCCTCCATAACGACCCCACTGATGCTTCCCACCTCCCTTGAATCACTCTACTGCTATTTCAGACCTAAGCTCAACTCTTTTTCCCCTTCCTCTCAAAAGATGAACACACCATTGACTGTATTGAAAAGATGAAACCTTCTTTTATTAATAGATTTCACCAAAGCAGACCCTGAGTGAGGAGGGATTTGTGATGTGAGGAGGTTTATTTGTGATGTGATCCCAGGAGGCAGATGTGAGGAAGAATGGAAAGTGAGACAAGTAAGAGAGAAGCCAGTAGATAAATGGTACTATGGTTTGAATATGTCCCCACAATTCGGGTGTTGCCAATGTGATAGTATTAAAAGCTGGGGCCTTTAAGAGGTGAGTAGCCCATGAGGGCTCTTGCCTCATAAATGGGACCAGGTGCCCTTAATAAAGGGGCTGGGCAGAGAGAGTTCTTCCCTGCTTGCCCTCTGCCTTCCACTGTCTGAGAACACAGCAAGAAGGCCCTCACCAGATGCTGGTGCCTTGACCTTGGACTTCCCAGCCTCCAGAAGTCTGAGAAATAAATTTCTGTTCTTTATAAATTACCCATTTTCACATATTTTGTTATAGCAGCATAAAATGGACTATGAAAAATGACGTTAGTGAGCTTGTGGGTAACTGGAGCTCAATCCTGGTGGGTGCCTACTGAAGAACTGTGTAGAATGTGCCTCCAATTTTCCCCAAAAGAGGACCAGTGACATGATTGCATCAACTCCTATTGGTTGAGAATGGGGAGATGTACTTCTGGACTCTGCCTGCGCCGGCCTAAGTGACCTCCACCTCTGAGGTGAGAGTCTGAGGTTCCCCAGTCACAGCAGGGAGCTGTCCTCCATGGCAGTGCTGAAGTCAAGCAGGTCAAGGGACCCCAGTTCTAAAATGCTCTGCTTGTGCATTATTCATGTCCCTGTGTCTCCTGCCAAATGGCAGAAACAGGTCTACAGTGAGATGTAAGAGGCAGGGACAGAGACAGACTGCTGGTAGTCTTTGAGCTCCAATCATTCCTATAGCCAAGGAACACTTCCAAGGAACACTTGGTTTGGGGGAGGATCTGCCAGGTCCCAGGAAACAGATGGTAATCTCAAAGAGTTTAACTAAGGAAAGTTAAGAGTCCCCTTGTCCTATTATTATTCCTATGGATCAGGCAGAACAGGGGCTGAAGTTTGAAGAAAATTTATGTGAGAGTAAATTGGAGTAGAGAAAGTTCTAGAAAGATTGCCATAATTTGATTTTACTGGTGGATGCCAAGCTTTGGGTAATTGAGTTCAGGTGATCGCTAAGTTTGAGAAGCCCTCTCTTCCCCTCCAGTCTGTTTGCTCCTAGAATCATAATAATTTCTTCCCCTTGGTTGCCAGACAAGGGTGGGTAAGATGGCTCCACTGCCCTGGATTTAGGGAGAGGGAGATTTCTTCTCATCCTTTTCTTGATTTTAAATGACTGGATTCCCAGACCACTAGCTAAATCTTTGGACAGTTAGCTTGGTGAAGGCTTGGGAAGGAATGGTGGCTTGGTGTTTCTTTGGAGAACTTTATCAGGATCGGGGGCCCAGCTAGGTATAGAATGCTAGATTGGCATTAATTTTCCTTAGTACTTTGAAGATATTAATCTATTGTTTCCTGGAATTTACTAATATTTTTACTATTGAGAAATTGTCAATCTAATTATAGTTACTTTGCATGTGATTTTTATTTTTCTTCTTTGGTAATTTACAAAAAATTCCCTCTTTATCCTTAATGTTCTGCAGTTCTCCTCAAATGTGACTATATATGGATTTATTTTTATTTCTCTTGCTTGACTTTAGTGCCTTCTGTGAATCCGAGAATTTATGCCTTTCTTTAATTCTAGAAAATTCTGAGCATTTTCTTAGAATATTACTTTCTACCCTTTTCCAATTTATTTCTGGGACTCCTTTTAGATGTTCGATAAAGACTCTCAAACTAACCTCCTTTTTGTGAGTTTTATCCTCACAAAAGTGCTCTTTCTGTGCTACCTTCCGGGTTCACCCTTCAGGACTAACTTCCAATTGCTTAATATTAGAGTTGGTCTGATCTATTGAGCTTTTATTTCAATGACCACATATTTCCACTTCTAAGATTTCTAGTTGGTTCTTAGCATATTTACCCGGTCTCATTTCATTTCTGTTTGTGTTTGTTCAGTAATTTCTCATTCTATGGATACTCATTCATCTCTCGAGAATTCTTAGCAAACTTAGTGTAGTTTTCGGATTGCTCTATTATAGTTGACTCTTGAACAACACAGGTTTGAACCACATGTGCTCTCTTATACATGGATTTTCTTCCACCTCTGCCACCCCTGAGACAGCAAAACCAGCCTTTCGTGCTTCTCTTCCTCCTCTTCCTCCTCAACATGAAGATGAGGATGAAGACCTTTATGATGACCCCCTTCCACTTAATGAATAGTAAATATATTTTCTCTTCCTTATGATTTTCTTAATAACATTTTCTTTTCTCTAGCTTATTTTATTGTAATAATACAGTATATAATACATATAAAATATGTGTTCATTGACTGTTTATGTGATTGATAAGGCTTCCACTCTACAGTAGGCTATTAGTAGTTGAGTTTTGGGGGAGTCAAAAGTTACACATGGATTCTTGACTGCATGGGGGTTCGGTCCCCCTAACCCCCATGTTGTTCAAGAGTCAACTGTATTTTCATTTGTTTGGCATAAATTTATCTCTTGATTATTGATTTTATTGACCGTCTTTCTTAGAATTAGTTTTTCCTCATGTGTTTTCAAATTTATTTTTCAGCCTATCTTGAATTGATCTGTCTCCTCTCTCATTTTTCCCTCTCTCTCCACCCTTCAAGTTCACGATTGACTGCTAACTGGTTTGCTACTGCCTCCACTCAGCCTCCCAGGACACCTAGCCCTGTAATGGTATTAGAGATTTTACACGTCCATTTACCTAGGCTTGGGCCAGGCTCTGTCTGTGAAGCTCTGTCTGCATACTTTGTCCACTCTGGTGAAGTAGATTAAATAAGCATAACTCCTGGAAGTGGTGGGATGTCACTTTTTTCCTCACCTCTTTTCTTGGGCAAGGGAATTCCAGCCCAGCCTGTGGCTTCCCTTGACAACCCTGGATTTGTGCCTTGCCTTGTCTGGACCACTTTTAGCCTCCGCTCCCTTAATAAGTTGAACCCCTGCTGTTGCTTGTCTCTGCTCCTGGAGGCCTCATGCCTGTACCTTTAGCCTCAGGTTACCACGATATGTTTCTAATCCAGGGGTCTGTAGATTTTGCTTTTAATTGTAGCTATATCTTTCTAATTTGTACTTTTTACATTTTATCTATCACTCTTTGGACAGGAAGGAAGCCATTAAAGCAAAAACTTACACAAGAAAAGAGGAAACTAACTTCCCCAAGCTTGCACAGCAGGAAGCATAGGCACATCTTGGCTTCCAATTTTACTCCAAAGTGGATGCTCCATCCCTGTCATTACAATGCCTCCTTTTTTGTTAGGAGAGTCTGATTGTTCTTCTATGGCCACCTAAACAAAGATGGTCTCAACTTCTTAATAAGTTAAAAACTACTCATTTAGATAGTTTTATATATTTTAAATGAACTTAACAGTCAATTGAGAATCTAAATTGCCATGATACATATCTTTTGTAGGTTATGACCTATCACATTAATAACTTGAATAAATGGCACTAATAGCAATTAATAATGATACTATTAATAAATACATTTTAAAATGCATCAAGAGCAACAGCACCAAACATTTGTGTGCCTGGCACTGTCATATATTGTAGGCACTGAGATAAAAAAGGATATAAAACACAGTCCCCCTGATCAAATTAAAAAGCTTCTGCACAGCCAAAGAAACTATCACGAGAGCAAACAGACAACCCTACAAAATGGGAGAAAATATTTGCATGTTACACATCCGATAAAGGGCTGATAACTAGAATCTATTTAGAACTCAGGAAAATCAACAAGAAGAAAATCAAATAACTCTATCAAAAAGTGGGCAAAGGACATGAACAGAAACTTTTCAAAAGAAGATAGATTAA
>CAUYSK010118511.1:0-39200 GCA_963575035.1 Avahi laniger | reverse complement strand
GTTTTACCTGCAATTCCTGTCTCCATGAATGTGTAAAACCAAACCGTGACCTCAGGCGCAGTTTTTCAAGACCTGTTGGGACTATGTTGCCTGGCCAGTGGTCACTCATATTTGGCTCAGAATAAACCTTTTAAAATTATTTTACAGTTTGGGTTTATTCCATCAACACACTGCGTGATATTTAAAAAGAAGCCACCAAAGAGGACAAAGAACGAGGATATCTGTGCACTCCAGGAGACAGGGCCTAGCAGGCCGGGTCTCTGCAGCCCCCTGTGCTGGGCAGCAAGGCCACTGGGGTCACAGAGAGTATGCAGGGTGTCCCCATGCCAGCGTCCCTCTTCCATTTTAGAAATACTATTCAACACACCTGCCTTTGTTTGGAGCATCTCGGTCTACACTTCCCAAGGGTTCTGAGTGACTGGATTTAAATCAGAAGCCCTTGTAATATTAACCGACATCACTGAGACAAGCTCTAGGTTAAGTAGCCAAGCAAGGAAAAGCCCAAGAAACAGGAAGACAGGAGCAGGGCAGTGGGAGTGAAGGTGCAACACCGTTACTTAATGAGACTGCGGTCAAAGAGATCTGATGTGGGGCCCGTCGCCAAGGGTCCTGTCCCCTGTGCCACTCAGGACAAATCCACAGCAGAGTCACCGGAACCTGGAACCGCTTCCTCTCCCAGACCACCGCCAGTGCCGGCCTCAGGCGTGAGGGCCTGGTGGGCTCTGGGAGACTCAGGACTTAGAAAGCCCAGCTGAGGGAGCAGCGGCCAGTCCGAGGCCCCCATCAGGCAGGAAGCGACACTCCCTGCGGCGTCACACCGCCGGGGCTGCAGCAGAGCCAGACAGTGCCTGCCCACAACCACTGTGCACACGCGCCACCGTGCACGCCCACGGCCGCCATGCAACCCGCAGTGAACGCCACGCACACGGATGTCGCACATGCCCACGCAGACGTGCTCATTCCTCATTCGCCTCCGATTTTCACAAAAATGCCAAACTGCCTCTCCGTCACCCACACACCACCAACAGGACCCCTCCCGCTCATCTCGGTAGCGTGCAGGTGACGTCACCATTGGAGGTGCAGCACAGCCATGCTGAAGGACACACACATCAGTGTCCCCGTGCAGAGGCACCTCGCGGCAGCTGCAGTGTGGGACATACTGGTCCTGCACGATTAATAGTGGACTTCACATATTTGACCATTAAAATGTGTAATGATGACATTGCAGTAACTTTTTGAATAAAATCTCACATGTATTCTTACATCCTGTAAATTCATTCTAAGATGGTGACATTTAGCTTTGACCAAACACTAATTTTTGTTAAATACGCGGCCATTTGGCCAAAACACATATTATACTTGGGGCTGCTTCACACTGGTAACTTCGGGCTCAGCTTTCCCAGAATTAAGACCATTTCCTGACCTGATCTGCAACACAAAGGAGGCCAAGGTGACACAGGGCTGTTGATGGCATAATCATCGTCCCAAAGTCTTTGAGCCCCTCGCTGAGGTCCTTTCCAACTGGGACTGCCGGACTGGCCCACGTGCCCAGCTATGAAACCACCGTCCCAGGCCCCCTTGCAGCTGCAGCCACGTGACACGATCCTGCCCAGTGAGAGGAGGGCAGAAGTCACTGTGGGGGGAAGGGGTGCCTCGAAAGAGGGACAGACAGACCCTCCTTTTCCTGCAGGGAGGACAGTGGTGCCGGGTCCTCCCGCTGTGTCTGACTGAGACGACAGGCCGTGCTGGCAGCAAGTAGGGGACAGAGGGACGCTTGCCCCTGGTCCAGGACGCCGCCAAGGAGACCCTATGCTCCTTCTGGACTCTGCTCACCTGAGAACAGTCACACCCAATGCAGTTCAGCCACTGCCCAGCCCCACCTCGACTCCTGGGCAGCGCTGATCACTCCGCAGAAGCTCAAATGAAATGTGTCCCACCGTGCCCTGGTCACGGCACAGCAGCGTTTCATCGCAGCACGTGAGAGTGCACACACGCAGCGAGCCCTGAGCGTCTGCCTGACCTCACCTCCATCAGACAGGGACCAGCAAACACACAGTCTCATCACTTGCGGGCAGGGAGACACAGTGCACACATACACACTCCGCGTGGCTGTCCTCCAGAGGCCACAGATAAGAAAAGCAACAAAATCCACATTCTGCAGTATTTATTTCACGAGGAGGAGATATTTGCCATGCTTATTGTGAGCAAAGATAGCTTTTCCAGAGTACATAAAGAACCCCTACAGGCCGGTGTAGTGGCTCACACTTGTAATCCCAGCACTCTGGGAGGCTGAGGCAGGAGGATCACTTGAGGCCAGGAGTTTGAGATCAGCCTGGGCAACACAATGAGACCCTGTCCCTACAACACATAAAATAAAATTTAAAAACTAGCCAGGCCGGGTGGCTCGTGCCTGTGGTCCCAGCTACTTGGGAGGCTGAGCCAGGAGGGTCACTTAAGCAAGTTTGAGGTTATAGTCAGCTATGATGTCACTGCACTCCAGCCTGGGCAACAGAGTGAGACCCTGTCTTAATGAAAAAAAAAAGAACCCCTACGAATCAATCAGGAAGGAAAAGAGAACTACCCCAATGTAAATGGGCAAAGACCATGAAAGCGGCAGCTCACAGAAAAGCAAGCAGAACGGCTCGTAAGCACGTGCGCAGATGTTCACTGGAAACGCGGTGCAATGTCACTGCACGCCCACCAGATGGGCAAAGTTTGATGCTGTCTAGGAGGTGGGACGCAGGCACCTCATGGGCAGGGCGGTCCCTTGGTGGGAAGCGAGGCAACACGCAGCCCAAATGACAGCACTCACTCCCCAAACCCAGCCTCGGGACACAGGTCTGGGAGAAACTGATCCCCAGACGCTCAAGCAGGCAGGCCCGGGGACACTCCCTGCGTCAGTGTTTGAAAAGGTAAAATCAACGGACACCGCCTGACAGTGGAACGGATGAACAAACGCACTCTGCTCCCACACTATAGCACCAGCAGCAGCGGCAGCGAATAATCTAGATCTACGCGCAGCAACAGATACATCTTGAAAACACAATATCGAATGAAACAGTCCTGTGCAAACTGATTCCCAGGATGTGACACAATTCATGGGTGGCTTAAACACATGAACCTCGGTGCCGTGTCTGGACACGCCCCTTGGTAGCCAACAGTCAGCAAAGGAAGGTCAGGTCTGGGACAGCGGCTCCCTTTGGGGAGGAGAAGCGTGCACAGGGCTCCGACCAAAACCCAAGACCGCTGCCTAAATACGGGGGACGTGGCTGTCATTAGATCCAGGTGGAGGACCTGGCATTTGTCACGTTGTCTCTGCGCTTCTGTGTGTGTCTGAAGCATTTCCACCGAGGCCACTATTCCGTCCAGAGGATGATCGACCCCCCAGGGACGAGGCGAGCCCCTAGCCCCCGTCAAACATCCCCACGTCCTCCCACCACAAAGAGAACGGCTCGGCTTTAAGACGTGGCGAGAGGGACACTGCCCAAAGGCACCACCCACCCCACCGTGCCCGGTAAGTGCCATCGCACTGGGGAGGTCTCACTTGTGACTGTCACCCCCCCAACTGGCGCTGTTACCTGTCGCTAGGTGTGTAAATCAGCATCCTCCACCTTCTTACCTACAGTCAGCGCCTCAAACAGCCGGTGGATGATGTTGGCGTCCTTCACGATCCCCGATTCCTGGATCCGCTTCACGAAGTCCTCCAGGTGCATGTGCTTCCTGGGCAGTTCGAAGTTCTTCACGTGGTCGTCGGCCTTCGGGGCCTCGCCCGGCTGGTCCAGGACCTGGCTAAGGAGCCTCTTCAGCTCGGGCGTCCGCTCGGCTTGGGTGCGCTCGGGGGCAGACAGAGACTCCACTGTCCTCCGAACCAGATCAGCAGGAAAAATCTGTATGTCTGTTTTGTACAGATTCTGGAAGTCCAAGAGGGCATTCAGCAGCTGTCCTTGCATCAGATGCACGAGTCCTCGCAGGTAGAAATACCGGGCCAGGAGCAGAGAGTTCTCGGGGGCCAGAAAGTTTATGGCCTTACTCAGCAGGGTGACGAAATCCGAGTAGTACGCCTGGACACACTGGCTCACCAGGGGAAAGTGGATTTCTGGAATCTTGAATGTGTACGTGGATTTAGGGGCCACATTCAGAACTAAAAAATGAAGGGAACAGAAGAATACAGTCAGCACAGACCCTAGAAATGAACACGTGCGCCTGGCACATCACTTTGCCGAGGGCGATGTTTCTGGGCCCTGGATGTGAAATAAAGCAAGAACCAGTGCGCTTCTTCCAGAAGGCTCCACGTACCCCCAGGAAGATGGAGAGGCCACTCATTTTGCTTCCAAAGCACCCCGAGAATAACAGTAGCTAGTTTTCATTGAACAATTTTATTTGTTAAAACTATTAATACTAAATTAATAGTTTTATGTGGTACTGAGTTTTAGTTTTAAATGTGGTACTGAGGCTTCATTTGGAGATTAAGCTAACAACACAAGCCAAGATGTGCTTGCTAGGCAGGATTAAGCCCTTGAAAATCATTGTTTCATTTACCTTAAAAACAACTCTGGGATGTGGGTGTTATTATTCCCATTTTGCAGATACGGAAACTGAGGCTTCCACAGCCTGGGTCTCTTGTACACAGCTACTAAGTGCCAGAGCCAAACTCACACAAGGTGTGCATCTCACACCAATTTTTTCCACAGATATTATCTAGGGGCCTCCCAGGTGCTAAGTGTGAACAGGGTCCTGGTTTCCTCTCCTCCCAAAAGCTCCAGAGGGCTGGGAGACCCGAGGAGGGTCAGGGAGCTGCAACGTGAAGGATCAGAGTGCAAAGAAAGCAGAGCACGTTCATTCCCCGGGTAGGTGAACACAGGGCACCTGCCACGTGCAGACAGAAGGGCTGTACAGAAGAGGAACTGCAGGACCAGAGCGGGAGGTAACCTGCCCCGGATCAGACAGCCAGGAAATGGTTGCACGGAACACTCAGACCCAGTGTCGGCCGCCAGGATGCTGGCTTGAGCTACGACACTCAGCTGTTAAAGGGAAATGCAGCCTTTTCATTCACACACGCAGCCCCTGCTAGGCAACACCCCGCGGAGTCACCGAGGATGTGGTGCTCGTGCCGCCTCGCTCGGGGGGCCCCACTCAGCATCTGCTGCCATAGCCTGAGACGGCGGCCTCCCAACAGTGTCCCCCAGCCACTGTGGACAGAACGCGCCTCCCCTGGACTACGAGGCTTAGCTCAGGCTCCCCACGCATTCGCCTCCCTGCTGAAAAGTCACTTCCACAGGCACAGCCCCGTCACGATCCCGACCCCGCTCACCTCGCTCCCGCCCCCGGAATGTCAGCTCCAGAAGGGCAGGGGCTCCGAGCTCCTTTACAGCCTCTAGAAAGTGCCTGGCACTCAGCAGGGGCCTAATCATTGCTGCATCCCGTTACAAATTGAATGTGTATTTTACATGTACACATGGCACACATGCACACATACACACACACAGAAGCACAATGCATATATGTGAAAGACACCAAAACTGTGCAGAGCTGTTATCTTTAGCAGTGACGCTGGGCAATAGAAAATACAGACAAGAAATAATTTTCCATAATCAACAATTTGCAAAATGAGTATTCTGAAACAATTTCAAACAACTAAGCTGCAAACGAACAAACAAACCCATTCCCTTCTTCTGAAACAAGTGTGGTTTCTTTCAACAACTCGTGCTGCTGGAATCGCGTGACCCTGAGGCAGCCCCACCGAAGGGCGTCTGCCCACCTGTGCCGCTGCCCCTGCAGCCTGCAGCGTCCATCAGCCGCAGCGACGAGTTCCGGGGCACCAGCTCGGGCGTGGCTATGTCCTGCAGGTTGGGCATGCTGACCACCATGCGCCTGCAGGTGCCGTGCAGGGCCGAAGGCTTCCTCGAGGCCATTTTCTCAATTGTCGGCCTTCGTGGGCTTATAAGCAGCCCATTTATTCTGGGGTAGAAAAAAGTAACACTTTAACTTCATAAATACAATAATGATGAAGCCTAAACGTAAAGTGAGTATTTTTCCAATGTGACAAACAGTATCCACTCTTCTCGCATGGAAGTGGAAAACAGCAGTAAGAACACGTTGCCTAAATCTGGCCATGTGCGGTCTAAGGGGGACCCAGACTGTATCCCAGAGAGACCACAGTGTGGGGAGCAAACGAGAGCACTGTCTACAGGGGACACATCTGAGGCATGCCAAGAAAAGCATCGAGGAAGAGACGGCAGAGAAAGCAGGCTTTGAGGCTGGGGAAATGTGGGCAGAGGAAGAAGGCAGATGCGAGAGCAGCAGGAACGAGGACCCGGGGCACGAACCACAGGGCCCGGCTACCGTCGGGAGCGGCAGGATAACCCCCAGGACACAGCAACACACACGGAAAAGCTTGGTTGTCACCACCCAGCTCATTATGAATTTCTAAATGTAAGACTTCTCCCGGTGAATTTATGGTTTATCCATTCAAATAATCCTGTGTTACTTGAGCATTTTGCTCCCCAAAGAGCTGCGTGTCCAAAACACGAGGGGAAGCACCTGTCCTCTTCAGACTGGGTGGTGAGGTCCATCCGGGTGAAGGCGTCCATCGTCCTGTTGAGCCGGGCTTTAAGGAAAGAGTGAAACATGTAGGTGTCTAAAACCTGGAAGAGACAGAGGGCGAGTCACCGGGATGCACTCCGAGTCCTCTCGTGTCTGCTGCCAGAGCCCTCCAGGAGCCCTTTGCCCCCGCCGACTGGGGCCGTTTACCAGCTAGCTCCTTTGGACAAAACAGGTAGCTTCTCAATTTGTCCTAATCTACTAAGACTATCCTGCAGTTCCTCACCTGCCGTTCTGACACATACAGCCGCTCTCCGCATTTGAAAAATCACAGGAATTTCAAAAGCCCGAACCACCTCGCCCCCTATGACCGCTGCTCCCTGGCGTGTGTGCCTCCTCACGGATCCTCAGGTCGGGGCGCCACAGCTCCCCCTCCACGCTGCGCACCGCCAGCAGGCGCACTCTGTCTGCATCCCTTCTGCCGCCAGAAGACGCCCACATGGCTCACGTTACTCAACAGCTACTGGGCTCTCATCTTAAAGGTGCATCTCCCCGCAGCCAGGTCTGTTTCCACCTTGACACTGGCTCTCTGCTGACCATGGGCACGTGGGCATGTCGGCCCCTGGTCTGGAGAGGAGGTGGCTGGAGGCTTGCAGGCCACCCACAACCCAGGCAAAGAAAGGGGGTCACAGTGCCCAGATCCACACGGGAGTCAAAGAGGGACAAGCAGGAAAAACTCAACATGCAAAATGCCACAGAAAGACAAAGGAAGGGAACAGGCCATGCAGGAGTGTGAGGCATGAAGTTCCTTGGCCAGCTAGAGAACTCGGGCGATAGGGGCCGGTGGCCCCCTGCCCACAGTCGGGTGGGCTGCAGAACTGGCCAGATCACCATGGAAAGGTCAGACAAGATCTAAGGAAAGGTCGCGGAGCAGACCCGAGGAGGAGAGGAGCTCAGCGGAGGCCCAGTCACCACGCTTATGAAACAGGCCGTGAGCTTTGCGTTCTGGGCCCCTCTCTGACCCCCAGGTTCCATTTCTTGGACCTTCCCATGCTCCTTTTGTGGAGTGGGTCTCAGGGTTCTGGGGCACTGTCCCTGGGGCCGTACCAGTTCTTGTGGTGCGTGACGTGGGAAGAGTAGGTCACGCAGCAGTCCTTACGTTTACCACGTGCAAACACCCTCGCCACCTTCGCAGGCGCCAGCCCGGTCCAGGCCACCATCCCTGGCTGGGATTGTTCCCACAGTTCCCAGCTGCTCTCTCAAGTCCACTTCTGCCCCAGAGCCCATCCTAAGACACAGACGGATGACTCTTAACAGCTGGGTCCAAGCATCTGGGTCACGCCTCTGCTCTGAAGCCTCCAGTGGCTCCCCTGGCTCTCACATGACTTTCTAATGAGCAGGATGAACCCAGAATGGGAACTTCAGGAGGCCGAGCCACAGCATCCCCAACAGCTGTGTCCTCAGGACCCAGCCCGGCGTGGCACAGAACCGGGCACCACTGTTCATGCTCAGTGAGTATTTACTGAACGAACGAACTCAGGTGTTTTCTGCCCCTCACGTGCACAAGCAGAAGAAATGACTGTGACACATGGGAACACTGGGTCCCACATGGCCACACCACGGAGAAAGCTGTATTTCATAATAGCGAAAGAGGCCATGGAGCAGTACGTAAGGTTCAGATAAACCCTGCTGACGTAAACGTGATAATATGGACAAAACAATTGTTTTCAAACGCTGGACAAGAAGCAGCCCATGACTGGCTCCTGGGGGTGGGACAGCGGCACAGGCTCGCACTGCCCCGGCCTCTGAGCTGAGGAGACAGACGGGGCTCGTGGAGGCTGAGGCAGAGAGTGTTCCCGGGGTCTGCAGAGGGGTCTCCTCAAGCCCTTGCTGAATACAGAGGTGTCACATGCAGGGTGAAACCACACAAAACGATGCAAAGAACCACCGGGAAGCTGTAAGCAAAACGATTCCCCGAGCTCACAAGGGCAGAGAGAGTATGTGCTCCAGAAGGCTGGCATGCAGGGTCCTGGCTCATCGCTGGGTCCTTCGTGTACCACCCAGCGGTCACCTGCCCCAAAGTGCAGAAACAAACCCCTAACGGGTCAGGAGGATCTGCGGCTGCAATCGTCTGCCAGGGAAGCCCCAAATGTTACTTTTGTGATAGACAAACAGTGAAACAACCCAAATGCTCATTAACATGGAGATAGAAAAACAAAGTGTGCTGTGTCCCAACAATGGAATATTCCAGCAACAAAAGGAGCAGACTGCTGAGACCCACAGCAGCACGATCCACCTCAGGCGGGAGATGGAGTGCGGCCGGTGGTACCGTACTGCACAAGCCTCTGAAACCGGCAACGCTGGTGACAGGGACACGCACAGGTCAGAGGCTGCCCGGGGTCAGGGGAATTGACTGGGATGACGGAAGTGTTCCATGTCAGACTGCGGAACTGGTTACACGGCTTTGTAGATTTGTCAAAATGCATCAAATCATATACTTAAAATGGGTACATTTTATTATAAATAAATTATACTCTATAAAACTGATTTAAAAACTAAGGGCCAAATGATCAAAAGGAACCATGCTAAAATAAACTTCTTGAAAAAGCTAATACACTTAATAAAATATTAGATGTTGAGAAAACTTATTTTGAAAAATGTTTAAACACAGAAAAGTGTAACAGATTGAACACGCACAGACACACCCAAACCCCACGTCTCTTACCTGTTTATAAAACCACTGATCCCCTGGAGCTCTTGTTTTGAGAAATTCTTCACTATTAAATACTCTATGTTCATAATTTAAATGATTCTTCACTTCCCTAAGAAAGAGAAAGGATCACCTAAGTGCTGAAAAATTTTCAAGTATATGAAAAACACATTGCTTTTAGTGACAAAAAAACAATTACAAGAACTACGGACTTTGGGAAGCCCTGTTCTTCAGAAAGATTATTCTGCCCTCCATAATGGCACGGTTTGGATGTAGTTTGTGGCCACGCATCAATTCCCCCCAACGAGAACGAAGCTCCAGGACAGAGCGTTGCTGTCCCCCCCGTCCCCGCAGCCCCTTATGTGAATTAAGACCGAAAACTCAATCGCTGTCCATGCATGTGGACTCGAGTTCAAGGTGGTGGCAACGGAGGAAGAGCTGACCGGCTCGGCCACCAGCCTGCCCGGAAAAGTGACTTTGCCTCTTTGGACCCCATTTCCTCATCGACTGTTCCCAGTCCACGGGGATTTCAGCACATGAGCTCCCAGATCTAAACATTCCACAAGTAGAATCAGTAACCTTACAGGGCACATTCAGGAGGTCATGTGCTCACTGTTTTCCTTCTAACATGAGGGGAAAGAAATTATTTCATCTAGGAGAAAAGAAGTTTTATAATCTGTAATCATATTTTCTGCTTTTAAATCAACTCATTGAGCTTGTAAAGTGTTTTTAAAAAACCACCTTGTTCGTGAAAGATTTTGCCTCCAGAGAACAAAAGGAAAACAACATATTCAGGACCATGCTAATTATGCTGCTTTGAGCAGCGATAATACTCCCTGTCTGTGAGACCCAATCCCGTTTTTTCCTAATAAATTATTTGCTTGGCATAAATAAATACATCAAAAGAATAAGGCCATTAAAATTTCCATTCTGAAACAAGCGCACAGAATACTATCAAGTCAGCGGGAGCTGCGCTAAACCCCTGCCAGGCAGAAGGCCTCCAGCACAGACGAGACCCGGCGTCGGGGGCGCCTTCCTGTGCTACCGGACCCAGGAGAAACCAGCAAGGAGGAGAGAAAGACACTGCAAGAGAAAGAGAACAAAGGGTTGGAAGAAAGAAAAGGCCTAAAGGCTTTTGCACTAAAAATTACTTATTCGCTAAGTTTTGGTATAAGGTTAGGCATACGTTCACCATATGTCCCTTAAATGACTGCACAGTTAGCCAGAAATAGCAACTCAACTCCTGTACCGTATCATGATAAAATGAACGCAGTTCACTAGTTCACTTAACCAGTTCCGGCTCAAATGCCAGGGAAGCGAAGGAACGCAAGAGATATCGGATGATGTAATTATGGAAAGAGGAAAAAGCGAACTTTCTAACAGTGCTCCATCCAGCCTGGTGGCTCTCCTTTAGGTGGTTTCATTGTCCAGTTCATGAGTCACGTCCAAGTGGCCCAGCTGTCCCATCACCAGCCCCTGGACGTGGGCCTCTCGGGACAGAGCCCTCCCTGGACCAACCTGAGCCTCAGCCAGCACAGGCCAGTGGGACAAGCTTTCCCTGCAGGTCTCAGACACACGTGTCCCTAGAGGGCCACTGTGGGATCAGGGCCCCCCAGGTGGTCGCTGGAAGGAGGGAGGGCTAGGAGGGCATGGGCAAGGTCAGAGTAAAAAGAACAAACTCTGCAGCCCTGCTGACTGCAATAATCACAAGCAAGAAAAGGCTTGGGGGATTGGGGGGTGGGCAAGACAAGCCTCTCCCACTGTTACCGTAGATTCATTCCAATGGCCTAAGCTTTGCGGCAGCACCTCTGTACGGGACTGAAGGCTGGCTGCCACCTCTACAGACACGGAAAATGCTCTTTGACGTACCTGAAGATGCTGACGAGCAGCTGCAGGGTGACCTGCTGGATCTGGCAGTTGAGTTTCTGCTGCCAGGCCCGTCTGTGCGCTCGGCCCTCGTTGAGGTCTGTGCTGGAGCTGCGGTGAGCAAGGTGCAGCTCGCGGTGGAGCTGGAGGCCCTGGACCCTGGAAAGCAGACAGCGCTGGCTCAGCTGAGCATCACGGGCGACTGCTGCTCCCCGCAGCAGACAGCGCCCCCCCACGGCCCACTCACACCTGGCGGACACTTTAGAATGCTCAAAACTGACTGATAATTGGAGGGCTGGGGTGGTCATTAAAAATACATCACCAGAGGAGTTTATTCACCTCCAAACATAAACTCAGAAAGGCCTCGACTTCAGACCACGCACGTTTTTATCCCAGCTGAATCGTCCCGGCCCCCTTGTGCTGTCTGGCAAGTGCGTGCCCTCTGCCAGGACGCTGAAGGCTCCTGGGTCAGGCCGCCTCTTGACCAGCCCATCAGGGCCACCCAGGAGGGACAGTCATGGCTCCCAGCAGCCTTCCCCCCAACCCCCCCCACGTCGTCCCTGCCAGGCAGGCTCAGATACCCCTCCACGTCCCGCACCACAAGTCCTGGTGTCACCACTTATGGCCCACCAGGGGACAGCCACTTACTCATCTGGAGGTCCTCCCTCAGGGACGGACTCACAGTTGTCTCTGTCAACCTGATACCTGACACTAAAGGCTGCACTTTCAGAGGGATTTTGGAAGTCAACCAGCAAGTTTGCTGCTTGAAATACGCAAAATAAATAGAAGCGACGCCAATCGGGTCCACAGGCATTTCTTGGGCACCCACCATATGGCGGGCACCGATCTGAGTGCCAGGCAGGAGGGGTGAGCACAGGCCGAGCCCCTGCCTGCACGGAGCTTATGTTCCAGTGGAAGAAACAGGAAGACAGATAAACCTCAAAACAAGAGGCAGGGAGATCAGGCCGAGAAGCAAAACAGGGCGACATCCAGAAGCAGAAGGCAGCCAGACCAGGTGGGGGGAGGAGCTCTCCGAGGAGACGACCTGGAACCTGATCCAGGTGGGGGCCCAGTGCAGAGGGGGCACCTAGCCCTGCGGCAGGTGGAGGTGGCCTTGTGGGGCCAGCGTGGCTCCAGCACGGGGCAGGGCAGTGAGACTAGGTTCACGCAGCCAGCAGGAACGCACAGGGGCTGGGACTCTGGATTCGCCAGGAGCAGCTGCCGAGAGGCATTTCCCCAGCCCTGGCTGAGCCTGACTTCGGGAGTCACTCCTGCCTGGAGGGGTCTCGGTAACTGCGATGCCCTTGCTCCCTGGCACCGCACTGGCCTTTGACCCAGCAGGACAGAGAGTACGGCAAACCCTGACTTTCCCTGAGTAAAAAACGCCACGCTGCTGCCTGGAGTGGCAGTCTCTCTGCCTGGATGTTCTGGTGCAGGGACAATTGGATCTGAAGGAGAAGGCCGTCCACTCCCCCGGAATCCCGTCCTTCCCTCTCCCCTAGCACTCAGTCAGCACAGCTCTGAGCTGGGGGCCTGTCCCTGCGTCCAGGAGGGTCGGGCAGAGGCAGGGGGCCTGGGACAGAGATTGACCAGGCACCGGAGGTGTCATGGAAAAGCTGAGGAAGGCAGGCCACTGCCCCTTGTCCCTCCTGGCCAGACACCGCAGGGGAGGCACACCCACACTCCGGTGGGGAGACCCACCACCCCAGCCTGGGTCACTGACCACACACAACCTTAGTTCAGTTTATGAGACAGTCTCCCAGAATGAGACTGCAGGAGATAGGACACCCCACATCCCCATTCCAGGGGGTCCAGCCAACATGGGGATCCGATCTCCGCACTGTGTGTATTTTCTGGAATCCTAATAATAATATGCAGACACAGGCAAGAATCCCCTCTTACTGGGAACATTCAGCCAATGAACACATCAGACACTCCACCAAAAGCTAGCAAAGGCCAGTTCTAGAATGTCAGGGAAGCGCCTTTGCTTATCAGAAAGTAAATGACTTGATTAGGAAAGCAAGTTTCTCCTTCCAAGTTCACACAGAGGGAAACCCCAACGCAGGCCCTTGCTCAGGTCCCCTGGGCACAAACCAGCCCCCTGCCGCAGGAGGAGAGCTTGGGGTGCCAGGCCCACAGCAAACGGAGAAAACGAACATTCTGCCTGTGCTCTGCCCACGGCTGGGCTTTGGGGCCTTTAGAATTGAAGGTGGAAGGATCAGTAAGGTGGTATGCTATACATCCTGCGGAAGCCGTCAGGCAGAAGGAGTAATCGACACCAGGTAAGGGTCGGAAATCAGAAAAGCCAAGCGGAGGTGGGCCACGCCGGGACCGCCAGCATCCCTCCCGTTCCTGGGTCTCAGCTCCTGCCTCACCTCATCTCCCAGAAAAAAGACAAAAGAAAGGGGACAGAGAGGTTAGAAATGGCATCTAAGTACAAACGGCGCCACAGGCTTCACCAGGACAAGCCCAACCCGGCCTAAGTGCCCCGTCCTCCCTCCTGGCTTCTCCGGGCCACACTCCAGGGCTGACCACAGTCGGGTCCCACAGGCTGTGAGGACCGAAGGGCAGGATCTCTCCTGCTACCACTTCATAAAATCCTAAAGGAAAAAAAGTACCCAGCAGGACAGCCCACACCCTCCGCCCCGCCCTGGGTCACACCAGGACAACCCATGCCCTCCCCGGGCACAATTAACAAGTGCACCTCCTTCCCGCCCCCTACCCCGCCCCTCTGCCGCAGTGCCTAAGGTATGCATCACTTGGCCCTTTTTGGAAACAGTCTGCTGACGCCTGGTTTGGCCACTGAGGTTTAGTAACAGAGCTGAAAGAAAACAAAAACAGCTATGAAACAAGGTATGAAAAAATAAGAGCACCGTCAGCGCGCCCGGGGAAGGGAGCGGAGGACAGCTGCTTGCTCAGGGATGACGGACCACGCCCAGCACAGTCCACACGGGCAGGGGCCACGGCTGTTCTGCCGTGAGCACGGGGATCTTGCCCAGCACCAGTGTGTCATGGGCATGAGATGCACAGCCCGTAAATGAATGAACGAAGGAGAAGGAGCTTCCCAGATCACAGGCGCAGGATCCCGGGCACGGGGCAGAGGCTCGGGGAGGTTTCCCAGGGGATGTGACTGTCCCTGACTCTGTAAGACCCTACGTAGCATTTAAACAAGATGAGAATAAAGACAAATCACTTTCACACAAACTACAAATACACGAAACATCTGTCCACAATGTGAAATCGGAAAAGACACTCAAAGTGCAAATACGGGCTTTCAACAAAGCTGTTCTCAAACACGTACTATTTCCCGTTACCTCTGAATAAACGTCTGCGCTGCCAGGAGAGGGAGGTCAGGCATGTTCACGTCGCCGTCGGAGGACTTGGGGTAGCTGATGCTTCCGTGATCGATGTTTATCAGAACTAAACCGTCACCTTCCTAGAAAATAAGGCTTGGTTAGTAAAGGTTGACGTAACAATCTTTGGATTTGTATATATCGTGAAAACACACAAATATGTGTTGCATGCTAATGGGCTAAATTTGATTAAATATGCCTTTCTCTTATTTTTTTCTTTTTTTTTTTTTAAGATTAGTCAAGTGCAGTAGTGAGGAGGGGGGAAAGTAGTAGAACAAGGAGTTCAATCTGTAACTGACCGTGAACAATCAAGTGAGATAACTCACTGCCTTCAGACCAGCCTCTCTTATTTTTCTCAAGTGTGGTAAAAGAAACATAAAATTTACCCCTGTAACCATTTTTAGGTGTACAGTTCAATAGAGTTAAGTAGGTTCACGTTGCTGGGCAGCCATCACCGCCATCCGTCTCCGGAATTCTTCACTTTCCCAAACTGAAACTCTGTCCCCTGGAAACACTAACTCTTCATCCTCCGCTCCTGGCAACCCCCATTCTGCTTTCTTTCTCTGTGAATTTGACTCCTCTAGGTACCTCGTGTGAGTGGAATCACACGGTATTTGTCTTTTGTGACTGGCTTGTTTCACTCCGCGTAATGTCCTCAAGGCTCATCCATGTCGTGGCATGTGCCAGGATTCTCTTCCTTCGTAAGACTGAATATTCTATTATATGGACAGACCACATTTTCTTCATCCACGAGCCTTTCTCTCCAAGTCAAGATTCTAATACGTGTTGTCGCCAAGGTTTCACCTGCCCTGGTACAGACATTGCATGTCCTACTTCATGGAGTCCTGAGAGAACATTCCAGGACTCCAGTGAGTGCACCACCAACCTCCCACACCCAATGTGTCCACTGAACTCCAGCCAGCTCCGCCCCTCCAAGAGCCAGAACGTCGGAAGGGACCAAAGCTAAGTGACCACGCGCCCCCAGACTATTTGGAAAATGCACACGGGTTATTTGCAGAGCCTTCTCTGTGACAGGATACGCAAATAGCGAGTGACACACTGGAGTTCTGAGGCTCGACAGTCCCCAGAATGTGCCGCCAGATGCTCTCTGAAGGCCCGACCCGTCTGGGCCCCACCTCTTAAGACGTGTTTTCACACGAAATATGCGCAAACATGTTCTTGGCCTCCAAGTCTTACAGGGCAAACACACGAGATACTAAACCAGCGAGGTAAACAGCATTGCCCTTGGTAAGGGTTAATGCCGAACATTTGCAAGAGCTGTAGGCAGACGTGCTCTAGGACCGCCACCAGCTACAAAAACAAAACATCCCAGCAAACCCAAAGGAGGTGCTGCTTCTCCTGAAATCTTCCAGAACAGATAAATCACTAAAATGGTTTCCTCCGTGACTGGTGACCAGAACTGTTAATATGCCAAAAAAGTTTCCCTTCTGAAGAGCCTGAAATAAGATGTTTTTTTCCCTAATGCCAAAAAAAAGAGACACAACTTTAAACTTTAAATCCTGGCTTATTTTTTTCTCGTTTGCAAGATGGACTAGGTGACGTTTTTCTGCTCCTTCCATGGAGGTCTGAATGGCCTTTTCCTAAAGTGTGTTTTTCCCTGGTGAATCACTCGGGTTGGCAGGAACACAGAATTGCTCCTGCTCCTCTGCAGGAGGGACCCTGGGCCCCAGCCCGAGCCTGCTGCCGTTCTCGGCATTCGTGGGGGAGCTGCCTGGCATCCGGACTTGCTTTAAAATGCTCCAGGAAGAGCAGGACTGGGACACCCACGAGGCTGGCAGCAGGAGATATCTGCTGAAGGCAGCGAGGGGCACACAGGCACTCGTGCATTCTCTTGGTTTTTCTGTACACTTAGAAATTTTCAAAATAAAAAATTAAGTGCAAACCTACCCTGTAGGAACTACCAAAAAGCACATGAAAAGGTTCCCCACATCATTAGTCATCGGGGAAATGCACATCAAAGCCACACAAGATGCCAGTTCACACCAGCTGGGAGAGCTACGATGAAAAAGACGATAATAACAAGTTTGCTGAGGATGTGAGGAGACACCGGAACCCTCCTACGCCGCAGGCGGGCACGGAAGACGGTGCGGCTGCTTTGGAAGCGGCCTGGCAGTTCCTCGAAGGGTTAAACCAAGAGTTACTGTGTGACCCAACAATTCCACTCCACGTGTGTACCCAAGAGAAGTGAAAACACATGCACACAAAGCCTGCACGTAAATGTTCAGGGCCGCATTATTCAGAACAGCCGTAAAGTAGAAACCACCCAAGTGTTCATCAGCTGATGAGCGGATGAACAAAATATGGCATATTTATACAACTAAATCCTATTTGCAATAACAATAAAGTGCTGAGAGATGCTGCAGCGTGGAAAAACCTCAAAAACCTCGCGCTAAGTGAAAGAAGCCAGATACGAGGACCACGTAGTGAGTGGTTCCATTTACAGGAAACGTCGGGAACAGGCAAGGCCACGGAGACGGCACAGACGAGTAGCTGCCAGGGGCGGAGGAAGGGTGGAGGTGGCTGCTGATGCACATGGGGCTTCACCGTGGGGCGATGAAAACGTCCAAAATTAGAGCGTGGATGGTTGTGCAACTCTATAAATATATCAAAATCCACTGAACTGTACGTCTTAATCGGAAAAACTCTGTGGTATGTAAACTGTATCTCAATACGGCTGTTTTAGAAAACTAAGCCCACTCTGCCTGCTGGTGTCAGTGTTTGCCACAAATCCTCGGCCTCAGCTCACCACTAAGCGTGTGTCGTGTTGTGTCTGATCAGCACAACGGTAACGACAGCTGCCACCTATCAAGCACTCTGTGAAGGCCACACACTGTGCCAGTGCCTCCCTAGAGCTCACCTGAAGACAAGGTGGCACTCCGAGGTGGCACACTCACTGTCCTTTACCACCGGGAGGTTACACGCTGAGTATGTGGCTGCTGACCCCAGCAGACCCGAGCCCCGCTAACACTGTGAGCAGCCGCCAAGTGTGCACAGACTTCTCTAGAAAGAAGGTTAATGATCCACAGCAGCTTAATTTATAAAAATAAAACTAGAAAATATGTAGTGACAACAACAGAACTCTCATCCACAAGCCCTAGCCACGTGCCGAATGCCATACTGTGTACGAGGTCCTCCTCGGCTCAGAGCCCAGCCCCGTGAGGACGTGTCCTTGCCCCATTTCAGACAGTGTACTCTGCCTTCACTGCGGAGCACTTTCCGATGCAACTTCCCACGAGTCCTCTGGATGGACTCACAAGAACTTAATGTTCCAAATCAAAAGTTTTATACTTTACCTTGCTGACTTCCTCAAAGTGATCCAGATGGCAGCCCATGAGGAAGGACGTGGGCGCCATGACGAAGTCCAGCATCTGGTCGGACAGCAGGGGCACGAAGGTGTGCTGCCACTGCAGGGGGTGCAGGTAGACCATGAAGCACTCGGCCACCAGCGTCAGCAGGGCCCAGTCCGAGGAGAAGAACACGATCCGCTGTTCCGTTAAAATGCACGTCAGGATCTGGGGAAGAGTCGACAACACGGGTACCTACTTCCGACTCAGCACAGTCAATGTAAAACGCTCACGCACACGCCACCTGACAAATCCAGACCGAGTGCAGATTTTCCCTGGTCTCCCGGTTCCGTGTGCCAGACACAAGCCACCTGAGACCCCGCAGAAAGTGCTATTTGCAAATACTGTGCACTGCAGCGAATGTTAGCTCTAAGCAGAACAAACCAGCGTTTTGAGTACACTGGCTCCGTCCGCTGTGCAATAAACTTGCACGTTAATCATCTTTGACACACTACGTATCCGACGGCCAGCGAGCCGGCGCGGGAGGACCAACCTGCAGCACCTTCTCGGGACGGAAGCACAGCAGTGGCAGGTGCAGGTCCAGGTCGATGACGGGGCTCTCGGGGTCCGCCCGTGAGGGAAACACGACCTGTAGTGGCTTCATGTTAAAGATCTACAACGACCAATTTCCATGATTAGTTCAGAGAGCTGCTCCCAGCAGAGGCTGGAAAGCACTAAAATTCACTGTTTTTGTGCAGAAAGCATCAGGATGAGAAAACGTTTTTGAAGATTCACGCTGCCACGTTATCTGTCTCAGAATAACAAACCGTCTAGATGCGTACGGCACTGCAAAAGCTCATAAAGTACGTATTGAATGTCTTTTTCTAAGTAAGCCAAAATTCCTTGAACTCTTTAATTAATCAGCAAACTATTCACCGTCTAGACAAAGACAAACTACAAACGAGGTATCTGTCCCAATTAGCACAGATTCTAAATCACACACATTCAAGTTATTCTTAGGTATTATGTATTAGTCTTAGTAACTATATATTATGTACTCTCTTAGTACTTTTAATTTGATAGTCAAAGTTTCTTAAAGACATGTAATTTAAAAATTTTAAGAAAGACATTTTTCTAAATAATTTACCTTGAAATGACACATCCATTCGAATTCTGTACTCGAACACGCCTATCAAGTGCTAAAGGACAATACTTGCCGTGATGGAATGAGCCAAGAGGAGGAAGACGCGGGTCCCCAAGGGGCTTCCAAGCTTGCCAGGGAGACAGGCCATGAGCAGCAAGTCCCCACTGCCCAGGACGCCCGCACATAGCAGCCCCCCAGGAACGCTGGGCGCCTTCCCCTGCCCCCCGGAGCTGTCAGCTGAGCAGAATGGAATGATCTAAGTGTAAGCAAAGCCCTGGGGGGACAGAAAGGAGAGAAGCCATGGAAGCTGTCCGTGGAGAGGCTTCATCAAGGAGGGGCATGGAAGGGTGAGACATCGAGAAGCAGGGCATTGGGTCAAGAAGGAAGGTGACAAAACAAAACATGCACTATGCCTACTTTCCTGTAGGGACCTAGGTCACTACGCTAAGGACATATTCACACGAGAAGCTGGAAACAGGAGAAGACTGTAATGTCTCGGTATTGAGGACACCAGCAAGCACTTCCTCACACACAACAGGTCCTCGAATGAGGCTGTCTTGTTAAATGTGGACGAGAAGAAAAACTGATTCCCAGCCGGCCACACCTGCACGGGTTTTGTGCAGGGACTCAGGATGCCTCCCACGCGCCGCAGCTGTGCCTATGAGGCTCGCTGGCACATCTACGTGGTCCCAGTGTGGGTGACAGTGGGCGTGTGGGTGCACCCGGCGATGCACGGCGCCCTGTCCAGGGCAGCGTCCTGCATATGTACACGTGCTGCATTGTGCACGCCCAGCAAAGCCCAGGATGTGGAAAACAAGTAAAATCACACCCACTAGTGGGCAGAGGAAAGGCAGGGTCAACGATGTCTCTGCTTTCCTCCGGCTGGTGGTCCAGGTACTGTCAGAGAGAAGGGGGTGGACTTTGGGCAGGGGGACAAGGCTCAGCCCTCGCCTCTCACCTCCCTGCGCTGTGGGGCCTCCTGCCTCCTTCCCAGCAGCACGGATCAGAGACGACACAGCCAGAAGCAACAGGAAACCTCAGCACAGCACACACACGCACAAGCCTGACCCAAACTAAGTCACTCATTCAGACAAATATGTAAGGTCCAAGACACAGATCAGCAAACACTAATGCTAAAACACCATTCATTCCTTCATTCGCTCCCGGGCCAGGCCAGGCAGTAAGCCCTGGATATGCAGCACCAGACATGGCCTCTGTCCTCATGCAGCTCACAGTCAAACGGAGAGGACAGTCATTAAACAAAACACACGCACAGAAGCCCTAAGTACAGATTGTGCTGTGCCCTGCAGGACAAGAACTGGTACTGCAAGAGAGACAGGGTTCGGGGGAGAGACTGCTCAGAGAGGCCCTTCTGAAGACCCAACAACTGGGTGTAGTCTAAGAGTTGAGCAGAAGCTGGCCACAGACAATGGGAGGAATAGAACAGCATGTGCAAGGGCCCAGTGGCAGCACCTTCAGGGAACTGATGTGAGTCCAGTGAGGCTGGAGTCCAGTGAACAGGTGGGGAAGGGCATGAGACAGAACTGGATCACTCCTGGCGAGACAGGGACCTGGCCCACAGGGCTAAATGAAGGCACACAGCGAGAAGCCACCACAGGGTTTTAGGCAGAGAAGCAGAGCCCAATTTATAATGATCTCTGCCACCACTGTGCAAGGACAAACTGAAGGGTCAAGAATGAACTGAAGTGGACAGACCAGTGGTCCCCACGTCACGCAGGTGGAAGAAGCTGCTGGCCCACGATAGGTAGTGGCAGGGAAATGGCAAACTGGAAATGAACGTTGGAAGTAGGCCAGTCAGGCCTGGGGGACGGGTGCAACGTGAGGGGCCAACTGCCACCCTCAGCCACTTCCTCACTGGGGCCCAGTGGCAGTCAGCCCAAGAGTCTGAGATCCAGAAAGCTGCCGGAAGCACCGTGTATGTATTATTTAGGTTCGAAGGTCGAGGGCAGTAAACCTGACCCTGACACTGCCCTGAAGTCAAAGACTTGCTTTTGTTAGCTGCTCTCACGGGTCCTCAGTAAATACTTATTGAGTTTATAGCACAAGAACGTAAACTTTGATGATGTCACTGCACATACTGGCGACAGGAAAACACCAATTATCCACGTAATAAAGACAAGTGCCTTGCAGGAAACAAGCAGCCAATAAATATTCCCTGCAAAGCTTTCTGGGAGTGGAACTGAGATAGACAGGCGGCCACTCTGTGTCTGGACAGGAAGGCACTGGAAGGATTTTCCACCCAGCAGACTGCTAGGTTTGGAGCAGCAATAAAAATACACATTTTAAGTTCATGATCATGTGTCTCCCGGTAAGTTAAACTTATTTTTCAATTGTCAGTAATAAAAAAAAAACAGGCCGGGTGTGGTGCCTCAGGCTTGTAATCCCAGCACTTTGGGAGGCTGAGGCAGGAGGATCACTTGAGGCCAGGAGTTCGAGACCAGCCTGGGAAACATAGCAGGACCCTGTGTCTACAAAAATAGAAAAATCATCCAGGTGAGGCGGTGTGCTCCTGTAGTCCAAGACACTCAAGAGGCTAAGGCAGGAGGATCACTCCTGGCTAAAGCCAGGAGTCCAAGACTGGCCTGAGCAAAGCAAAACCCCAAGTCTACAAAAAAATAGAAAAAGAAAATTAGCTGGGCATGGTGGCACGTGCCTATAGTCACAGCTACTCAAGAGGCTGAGGCAGGAGGATGGCTTGAGCCCAGGAGTTAGAGGTTATACCGAGCTGTGGTGATGCCACTGCACTCCAGTCCAGGCAACAGAGCGAGAATATGTCTCCAAAGAAGAATAAATGTAGAGGACCAAGACTTACACGTATAATCTTCTAGAGGAACTAATCCAGTGAAACTGACTCGACATTGACTAAACATGTCAACACGTTTAACAAGCGTCTGTTAAAAAAGCAGCAGAATCCTATGTATAGTTAAATTAGTTTGGTAAATGCTGAGTCAAACAGATTTCTTCACATAGCTGCGCAGTCTGACATGTCCCTGAACAAAATGGGAAGGCCAGTCTCTCACCCTCCAACTTTGTGTAACCCTGAAACCCTAGTCATGAACTAGCCAATGACATCTCTCAGAACAGAATCCAGTTTGGGAAACGCTTGTCTTATTAACTAAATAATACAGTACCATGTCTCACGATAACATTTTCATTCATCACACTGTGTAGGAGAAAACACTTACAAATGAAATACAATATCCGATATTCAAGACAAAAAAACAAAAGGGAAATTTGTAATTTAATTAAATTCTTAGACTGAAGGATTGGGAATTCTATGTATTTTCTGCATAGCAAGAAATGAACTAACATGCTAACTGTTAATACTAACATGGCCCACAACATATTACTAGCTCTATCACAAGCCATTCAGCAAAACTCAAGCCTAAATATTTAACTTTTCACCTTTAGAAATAATGCACAAAATGCTTCTTTCTGGAAGAACCCTGAGGAGCAGAATTGAAACACGGCTAGAGCTTCAGGAATAGTTTAAAACATTTACGCCATCTTCAACATGTTACTTGTACCATTTGCAAAGAAAAGACATAACATAATTCCACATTTAATTTACCAAATGGAGCGGTCCAGGTGGCGGACTGGGTATTAAAGACAGTTTTGCAGCAAAATCTTTTATAGGATTGTCAACTTCAAAATCTTTACAGAGCTTCAGATGAGTCAATAAACTGAAATTAAAAAACAAAAATCAAATCAAAATAAAAATGAGAATCCAATTGTCACCCTTAGCATTTCTTCTAATCAAGCTGAAATCTCCTTAAGTGTTCGCATCAGTAATTCTGGGACTTTCCAACAAAAGTGGAACAATCTAGGTGTCAGGCCACAGGAGAGTGGCTCCCAGGGTGGCAGGAGTGCCTGGAAGGGGCAGGGTTGGTCACGTTCTGTTTCTTTTCTGGGTGATGGTTACATGGGTGTGTTCCATTTGCCGAAAATCACTGGAATTTGCATTTTTCTATATGTGTGCTACACGTCAGTAAGGAATAAATGGACACTTAGAAAGAAAATGCTTGAGAAAGTTTGCTTCCAAAATGCATTCTGACTTTTTAAGTACTAGATATGATTTAAAAATGTAGTAGCTGAGCGGTTACCTAGGGAGAAAAGCACCGGTAATTGACTCTAAAGGGCTGTGGGGAACTGGAGGGGTGAGAATGTTCTTATTGCAGCAGCGGTCACATGGGCGTGTGCACTTGTCAAAACCCATCCAACCATACACTTAAAATGGGTGATTTTTATCGTATTCTATCTGTCATACCTTAATGAAGTTGATTTTGAGAACTATGCATGCAAAAGTTTAGGTTAAAGGATACACATGCACAAAACAAATAGACTCTAAGGATGCTACTTCCCTAAAATCATAAGAACAGTCTCACGTCTAACAGACAAACTCACTCACGAGGTGTAGGCCCTGGGCTGGCCCCGCAAGTGACAGCAGAGGCCACGCAGACGCAGCTCAGCCCTCAGAAGGAGAGTCTGACCAGCGGGGAGGATGAGCCCAGCTGGGCAACCACTGTGGGGGAAGAACGCCAAGATCAAGTGTCCAGAGGTGGCCGTGGTGCAGAGAGAGTGCCTGACGGGGTCCCACCTGGTCCGGTGGCAATAGAAGCCGGTGGGCATGGTGGTGGCACCTGTAGTTCCAGCTACTCAGGAGACTGAGGCAGGAGGATCACTTGTGCCCAGCAGTTCAAGGCTGCAGTGAGCTGTGATTGCACCACCACACTCCAGCCTGGGCGACAGAGTGAGACCCTGTCTCCAAAAGGAATGAATGAATGAATGAATGAATGAATAAATAAATAAATGAGGTGGGGAATCTGAATTACTAGTGTTTTCAAGTGGAGCAGGAAGAGTCCTGCTCATCCAGCACTCTGAGTGGCTTGTCCCTGTGAGCAAGGCTTGGGGTCTGAAATGATCGTCCTTCACAAGAAACTCAAAACGGAGCTGCCAATCCAGTGATCTACCACAGGCTGTTCCTCAGTATGACGACACAAAGCGGAATGTTTGTCAACTGCCTTTTTCTCAGGCTTTAATCACACGAGCACAGAATCCGAGACTATAACGAGACGCATATGCGAGCGCCCACTGGGACTGACCCACGTCCGTACGTGGGGGCTGCAGCCCCCAGCGTCACCAGAGCGTCCTCTGAATGGGAACGCAGCAGGCTCTCCTCAGTGCCTTTTGGTTTTTCAAAGATTCTTTACATCCTCAGACTTTCTCTTCAGTAACAGCAGTGGGACCATTATAGATGCTACCCAAAAAGAGTCATTGTTTAAATGCCAATAAAACTCATCAGAACATACAGCAGCCTCCGGATTTTCTCAGACAGCTAGGGAAAGTTTTTCCTGATATGCATCTCTTTTTACAAAACCAAACCGAACTCGAATCGCCCATGCTGATCTTACTTCCGACAGTGTGGCTTCGTCCTCCTTTGTCAGCCACACCGTTGCCACCGTTACCTTTCAAGGGAGCACCTGCAGCCAAACCCCACTGCTGCCCACAGATCCCAGCCTTAAGTGACGGCCTAAGAGCCCAGAGGACACCACCCCGCACTCACCAGGAGAGGCAGTCCTTGAGCGAGTTGTAATAGGGGACTCTGGAGACCACGCACACCGCAAAGGGCACGAAGCAGCCGGCAGCGCTCATGGTCGGCCAGGACGGCTCCCAGTGTGCTTTTCCGTTGTAGAAACAGTACTCGTCCTAGATGAAAAGTAACACGACATTGTCACCTCCCTGTCCTGGCAATCCCAGTATCTGTTTCCAATCTCGCCAGCATGTTGGCACAGGACGCAGAGACTGGGGCTTCCCACCCCCCCAACCCACCTGGCCACACGCCCCTCTGGCTCTGCCGTCGAGTCCAGGCCAGCACCGGCCTGCCAATCAACGTCCCCGGGCTCCCACCTGGCATCTGCACCATGCAAGGTGCTGAGGTGACAGAGAGGATGAGACACATGCCTGTCCGGGAGACGCTTACAGTCTTGGGATAAGGAGGAAAGCACCATGAGAACACAGAAGGACTCAAGACGGATGACAGAACTCTGCTTAAAAGGGAGAAAAGATGCAGCAGCCACACAGGGAAAGCAGCCTCTGCATGTGCCTGGGGGCCCGTGGGCATCAGGGACCAGAGGACCAAGCAGGAGGGGCCTCGGCCTATGAGGGGGCAGCGGTCTGTGAGCCTGAGACACAGCACAGCAGCAGGGTTATGGAAGGCACGGCTTGCTGCAGGACTTACGAATGGCACGATATTTGGGGCTCACAAACTGGGGCCTAGGGGAGGGTTGTTTGTTTGGAGTTCTTTGTAGGGATAGAGGGGTATAACAATAGCTTTTTGAATTTGAGGTACTTGTAAGGTATCTAGGTAAAGGAAGAAGCCCAGGGACAGTCAGCTATATCATTTATTTATCCAGCATCTATTTTTTTTTGAGAGAGAGAGAGAGAGAGAGAGTCTTGCTCTGTCACCCAGCTATAGTGGCATCACTATAGTTCACAGCAACCTCACAATTCCAGGGCTCAAGCGATCCTCCTGCCTCAGCCTCCCAAGGAGCTGGAACTACAGGCATGTGCCACAATGCCTGGCTAATTTTTCTATTTTTTTGTAGAGATGAGGTCTTGTTCTTGCTTGGGCTGGTCTCAAACTCCTGACCTCAAGTGATCTTCCCACGTTGGCCTCCCAGAGTGCTGGGATTACAGGAGTGGGCCACCATGCCTGGCCCGTCCAGCAATGTTTAATGAAAGTCACTGGGCTAGAGTCAGTCTGCTCAAGTTCAAACCTTGATTGCTGTGTGAGCTTAGACAAGTCACTTAACCTCTCTGGGCCATCGTTTTCTCATCTATAAAATGAGGATGATATTAATAGTTTCCAACCTCATTTGTTGTGGTAAGGACTAAACGAATGACTACACACAAAGCACGTAGGGTCCCTCCTGGTGCTGAGCTGCTCATACAGTGGCTGCTGCTGTTGCCTGGAGTCTGGAAGGTGCTGGAGCTACCCAGACAGAGATGTAGATGAGACGTAGTTGAGATGTAGTTCCTATCCTCAAACCACAGGGCACAGTGGAAAGGCAGAGCAGAATGCGGAAGAGGGCCCGTGTTAAAACGACAGGTATAGCAGTTGTTTGGATACGTGGTAAAGGGGAAGTGAGCAACTTGGGGTTTGGGGAACACCCTGAAACTACAGTCACTAGGAGGACAGGAAGGGGCCACGCACGTCCTGACAGGCAGGCGTAGTGGGAACACTGACATCTGGTGTATATGATGCAAACCAGTGGGGCTGTTACTTTTTTAAACATGTATTTAATGATAATAAAAGTAATTTGTGAATTTCTCCTTATAATTATTATAAGGAGTTATCTCATGAACTCTCGAGGAGCTTTTCTGAATGATCCAACATTCGTGGATCCTTCCTCGTCTGGAACACTGGCTGGGTGGGAGGCAGGATCTCCACCTGCCTTGCACCTGCCCCCCATAAGCTATCCCAGGAAGGCAGGCCGGGCAATGCGGGCCCTACACCTCCCGGTCCGCCACGTCACAGAGGCGGACAGTAACCCTCTGCATGCGCGCTTGAGATCGGACCTCCCGGGCCCTTTCTCAGCACCCTGTGGAAGATGATCTATTCCAGAGATGGGAGACTGCACACTCGGAGTGGTAAGCAGGAAGTTTCACTCTTGCATGTTCATTAAGGACACGTGGGCCTGTCTATGCCACCCCACCAGCACATAGGGACAGGATCCACCTAATCCCATAGCATGTCTCCCATCACCTAGATAAAGTAACACACGTAAGCACACTTCTACCAGAGCAGAAGAAAATCGCCCCAGTCTCTGCGGGCTTCGAGGGCAGCCACTGGTCCCTGCTGCATGGAACTCACGGGCTTCCTCTGACAAAGCACCGGGACTCCTAAACTAAGGCTCGTGGTCCACGTTTGCTCCTGGAAACCTCTGGAAGTATGAGGCTGATCCCACTGCACCTTCAGACACATCATTTCCCCTGCAAGCTCCTCAAAGGCCAGCTGAGTCAGGCACAGCAGCCTTGCCCGCACAATGCTCCCAAGATGTGTGATGAACAAAACACGCTCACAAAACCTAAACCCAAGTACCTTGCACAAAAGACAAAAGGTGGAAACAACCCACATTTCCATCAACAGATAAATGGATAAGTGAAATGTGGTCCATCCACACGTGGAATATCATTCAGCCATAAAAAGAACGAAGCACTGACACGTGCCACAGTGTGGGTGAGGCACAAACATCACGTCAATTGACAGAAGCCAGACACAAAAGGCCACACGTTGCATGTCGCCACTTACAGGAAATAGCCGGGACAGAGATAGAAAGCAGATCAGTGGCTGCCAGGGCCAGGGAGGGGGGTGGGGAGTGAAGGCTTAATGGGTATGGGGCTTAGGGGGATGACGGAACGTTCTGGAACCATTGGTGGTGGTTGTACAACACTGTGAATGTGCTTAATGTCACTGAACTGTACACTTTAACAGGGTTAAAATGGTGAATGTTATGTGTATTTCACCACAATAAAAGAAAAGTCTAGGCTGGGCGCGGTGGCTCACGCCTATAATCCTAGCTCTCTGGGAGGCTGAGGCAGGCGGATTGTTTGAGCTCAGGAGTTCGAGACCAGCCTGAGCAAGAGCGAGACCCCCTCTCTACTAAAAATTAGAAATTAATTGGACAACTAAAAATATATAGAAAAAAATTAGCCGGGCATGGTGGCGCATGCCTGTAGTCCCAGCTACTCGGGAGGCTGAGGCAGGAGGATCGCTTGAGCCCAGGAGTTTGAGGTTGCTGTGAGCCAGGATGACGCCACGGCACTCACTCTAGCCCGGGCAACACAGTGAGACTCTGTCTCAAAAAAAAAAAAAAAGAAAAAGAAAAGTCTAAACCCAGTTCCAGTTTCAGAAATAGTAGGAACCACCTACGTGCAGGGGTCGGTAGAACTGGGCAACCACGCCATAGGTTCTGTTCCCACAGACATCGGTCAGCACCAGGAAGTGGACCTGATCCTCCTTTGGTTCTGAGGCCACGCACACGCCCCCTGCAGGCAGAATGAAAAGAAAGGAGACACTCTGGCCACGTGGCATCCACTCTAAGGCCTGCACTATCCACGAGAGAATTATTTCACACCCATCTCCGATTATCACCAGCAGCACCTTGACCTCAAGATGTGTTCGTTCTTCTGATCATGCTTCCGGCCAGGTCTACCTGCCTCAGTCCCTCCCCAGGGTGGCAATTTCTTTACAATCCCTCTTTGCGCTATGGAATTTAGCAAACGAACGTGTGGACAGCACAGACACTCAGAGCCGTAGCTGAACCTTCAGGGCGCTCCTGGTGGCCAGTGGTGATGCTTGCCTCTCCCCACCGTGCCCAGACTATAATCCCTGCGGCCAGGAAATGGCATAATGTTCTCCATGGGAACTGCCAGGCAGGGACGTAGGCCAAGTCCTCAGTCAGGACTACATCATCCACTTTAACATCTCCTCAGACCAGTGAAAACACGCAGCCTGGAAACGCAAGCTCACCTGTTAACTGGAACTGGCTGAGCTTGGGGACCCAACGCGAGCCTGTGCTTCCCACCCAGTGAAACGGAAAACCGGGAGGTGGAAGTCCAGGCTCAGGCACACCCCAGGGCAGGACTGCTGCAGACTCACTGGATGTATCTTTAACCCAGCCACTGGAAGACATCATTTTAACTCACAGCGGAGAAGCCTTTGAAAGTACCATAAACAAATGGCACGGTGCTACCTGCCCATCCACACTGCCTCTCTTCCAGGACTCGGTTTTTCAAAAAACAGGAATTACAGTAAATGATTTAAGCTTGCTTTTAGCTTTACAATTCCCAGGATTAAGAAAACTAAATCCCCCATCCAACACTAGAGGCAGTGAGGGGTCCTGGCTCGGCTGCCCTTCCACTTTACTTTGCATGTGGAGTTCTGCAAACAGACCACCCCGGTGGCCAGCAGCACCAGGCCACGGCCGTTCTGCCCGCCACGTGGACGTACCTGGGAAGCACAGCTGGGGCAGGGCGAGGAGGTCCACACCACCCGGGATGCTGATGTCCTCGGAGTCCAGCACTCTGGGGTCCCCCGAGAGAACCTTCCCGGGCTCCGGTTTGGGCTTCTCTCTCTTCTTCCTGAAGGAGCGCTTCCTGGCTTTGCCCAGAGTGGTGCAGCTCCCACCGGCCACCTGACTGTCCTCTGTGCTGACAAAAGGAGGCACAAAAACAGACAGAACCTCTGGATCAAGAGAAGAAAGATCGTTGACTCCCTTTTTCTGGGCAGCCTAAAAATGACAAAAATAAGGGTTACTGCAATAGTGTCAGCTCTTGTTCCATGGTGTCCTTTCTATCTAAGTTCCGTGGTACGTTTTCTCTGTTTCCCCTCCACACCCACAAAACAAGCTGTTTTGAATTGTCGTTTAAAGGTGTCCATGTGAGTGGCTTTTCCCACCCGAGGCTCATGACCGTAGGGGCAATGAGTTCTTCTATGAACTTCCCAGGCCCTGCATTCAAGAAGTCATGTGACCTCTCAGAGCCGGTTCTTCAGCTACAAACTTCGAGAGTAGCACCTTGCTTCCTCCACGGAATGCGCAGACCTGAGTTCAAGTCCCGGCTCTGTCCCAACCACCGGGAGCTTCCTGGTCCCTCCGAGCTCCCCTTGCAAGAGCAAGTGCAGGGAATTAGGGAGACAGCTGGGTCAAGTACTCAGCCCAGGGCAGCTGCCAGGAAGCCCCACGACACCACTGCGCCCTCTCCAGGGAGGTTGGGTGGCAGATGCAGCGAGGGGCCCCATACACCATCAAACCTGACACATACGTTTGCCAACGCCATGCCCTCCGTGCCAGGTGGGCCAGTGAGTGCTGACTCGCACAGTGTGAATGGGCACCAGTGGACACAGAGAGGAGACTCTTCCAAACTTTAACTTGGTATAAGATTTTTTTTTTACCTTTTCTCTTTCCATTCTTCCCTCAAATAATATAAAGAAAATGAGCTGTACCTTCTCTCTCTCTCCCATCTAACTATAATGCTTAATACAGTTCTTGCCACAGTCAGGACTAAACAAATATTGCTGCCAGGTTGACATCAGAGTGAGCAGGGAGCGGCCCAGGGCGAAGCCAGCAGCTGAAACGGCAAAGTCTGAAGCTGAGGTCTCTGGGTGCACAGACATGGAAAGACAGGAGGCGGCGGTGGGTGGGGGTGGCAGTCAGGGCTTCCAGGGACCTCAGGAAGCGCATGAGGTAGGACAGCACTGTCACCAGGAGAAGTGGGGCCTTGGCCAACAGAAAAGGAAAAGCCAACGCTCAGCGTTTCAGTAAGAGTCGGCAGTGCCCAAAGGGGAGCGCTCGCACTTGAAGGTATTTACACCACGATAGCATGTTCAGTGTAAATGCCTCTAACTCTCTCTGTATAATGGCTTGCGTGCTACGCCATTCAAAGTCGGTCAATAGTGTCTTTATATTTGGGGATTTAATACCAGGAGGAACCAGGATCAAACGTGGGAAATCTATACCATTACACAATTTAAAAAGCTTTCACGTGTCATGCAGGAAAGGAATCCATTTCTTCAGTCATATGAAAACTTTTCTAAAACTCTCCTATCAGAATCCGACAGTTCTGACCTAGTAACTCTGAAAATACACAGTCTGTTTCTTCTTCACATAAACACTCATGTCCATACAGACTCAGGGGTGCGTCGCCACACTGTGAAACAACCTCAGGACAAGGTGGTCACAGGTGAAATGACAACATGCAGGACAGGTGATCAGCCCCTCCTGAAACCTCCTGATGCCCTGTGCTCCGGGCTCTCCCTCCGTCCGGCTGCCCCTGCACCCCGCGGGCCTTCTCCTCAGTCCTGCGTACAGGCTGTGACCCCAGGCCCGAGCCCTCAGTCCCATCTTCCTGGGCAAGCTCGGCATCACCTGGTTCCATCCGCAGCTCTGAGCAGACAGCCCCTAGAGCCCCACTGCCAGCTCAGACCTCTGTCCAGCCCCAGACTCTCCCCGATGCCTGGCAGCGCACTCACTGCAGCTCCCTTAAAACTTACAGTTTCAAAAATTAAGCTCCTGCTAGTTTCCAAAAAATCTGATCTTCCATCTGCATCCTCCTCTGCGATGACGATGGTGCAGCTTGGGTCTTTGGAGCTGGGACTCCAGCCCTGTAGGCCCTGCCTCCCTCACTCCACACCGCAGGGCCCCGGCCTTAGAGAGGCCTCTAGAATCAGTTCGCTGCTGTCCCGTCTCTGCATCATGTTTACAAACCGAGCACCCACACGACTCATGGCTCAGAGGAGGTATAGATTAACCAGGAGCAAAGCCTTAGAGGCTTCTGCTGGGCCAAGAAGGAAGACATCTCCTCCCACCCAGCCCAGGGCTCCCCACTGACATGTGCACTCTCCCAAAGACGGGTGTCCCCTGTGTGACAGCAGGCAAGGTACTTTCTGGGCCCACCTCAGCCCCTCGAGGTCCCTCCACCACACTGAAAACTGCGTGTTTGTGTCTCCACATCATCATTGCCATGTCTTCCCGTGTGTGTTTCATCCATGTGCATGTGTCACAGGACAGTGTGTCCTAACGAGCGGGCCAGCTCACTCCTTAAGCCAGGGTGCCCCTAAAGCCAGCATGCCCCCAAAGCCAGTGTGCCCCCAAGGCCAGGCACGACTAACCCCCCACCCTGGGTTCTCAGGACACACAGTACCTGTGCAATGACCCTGCTCTTCACTGGGACTGACACACCCACCCCCTTCCCACTCCACCTGCCTGCCTATAGACCCTCTGCCCTCGACTCACTGAGGAGGGCTGTTTCCACCCCATGGCCAGGACCACAGGCTCTCCCAGACCTCCTTGGCACATCACCTCCTGGTGGGGCTCCTTCTAGGGCCCACCTCCCTGCTCATCACCCTGGAGCATCTCCACCCTGCCCAGTGGTACTACAGCACCTTCCAAGTTGTAGGGGTACAGTGAGGGTGAGACTGTATTGTATTCCTCTCAGTGCCCACATTTAGCAGAAGAGATGACTCCATGTTTTGTGTGGGGGGAAGGGACCAGGGTCTCATTTTGTTGCCCAGGTACAATCATAGCTCGCTGCAACCCCAAACTCCTGGCCTCAAGTGATCCTCCTGCCTCAGCCTCCCCAGGAGCTGGGGCTACAGGTATGTACTATCATGCCCAACTGAGAAGATGTCTCTTAGGTGATGCTGTTCCTCCATTCACACTCCTGGCACTTGGTGATCTCGCAGAGGCCCGCTCGGTCTGGAGTGAACACTGGTGATCACACTGGAACCAACACACTAGCTGTCATTCCTCTATTTTCCTTTAGTCACCTAAAATGATGTGCCCCAAACCCAACCTGCTTAGCATTTCCCAGTTCATTATACCTCTGTTTTTCTCAAGATGGACATCCCTGTTGTCTTTTCTGAATGGATAAGCAATATAGTCTCATTCTTAAAAATAACAACAATACAGTTCGATCAGTAGCAGGAGTGGAAAGCGGACTCCAGAGAGCCCTGTGAAGCCCCACCGCCGCCGCCGACCTAGTTACCATCACACATCGGGAGGAGCCGCAGCCAGCCCCAATAACCATCACCGTAACCATGAGCAGTGAGGCCGAGACCCAGCAGCCACCGGCCATCCCTCCCCTCACCCACCCCCCGGCTGCCCCGCCCTCAGCGCTGCCGACTCCAAGACCAACAGGTCTTAAATAATTTTAAAAAAAAACAATATAGAAATAATAAAGGAAAGAACAGAATATAAACTTATATGTATATAAACTTATAACTTTGTTTCACAAATGCAATCGTCCTAACAGTTCCATTAACTGTTTTAACTACACGGTGTGGCAGACATCCCTGTTCACAGCTGTGTAGTATCACACTGAGTGTCAAGTCAGTAATGACCCAGTCCCCTTCTGAGAGACATGTGGGTGGCTCTCATGTCTCCACCATGCTGAACAAAGCAGCAATGACAGGTCTCACCAATACGCATTTGCACATGTCCAGTTCTTTCATTGGAACGAATTCCTGAAAATGCAAGTCCTGGATCAAGAGTGTTCGTAGGTTACTTTGCAACACAAGCGGCAGCTGCCCCTCACTGCCAGGCTAAGACGGGCTCCGTTCCCAGACTCCACCGACAGACACCGAGACTCGTCACCTCTCCCAGTCTGAGCCGGAGCTGACAGTCATTTCCTGCTCTTCTGTCCCAGACGTGTACTTATTAAAGCCCTACCCAAAAACCATCATTTTAGTTTTCAAAAAAAAGTTAATTAAAAAGAACCACAACACCCTAATTCATTTGAGTCACAGATTTATTTCTAAGTCAGATTATATAATGGCATTAATCTTTACTATAGGACTGGCCATTATTAATGAAATAAAACAGAAATTAATAGATTTCTTAATACTCTAGAACTATGCTGTCCAACACAGTTGCCAGTAGCCACATTTATGACTATTGAAATTTAAATTAATTAAAAAAAAATTTTTTTTTTTGAGACAGAGTCTCTCTCGCTCTGTTGCCCGGGCTAGAGTGAGTGCTGTGATGTCAGCCTAGCTCACAGCAACCTCAAACTCCGGGGCTCAAGCGATCCTCCTGCCTCAGCCTCCCGAGTAGCTGGGAGGCACTTGCCACGACGCCCGGCTAATTTTTTGTTTCTATTTTTAGTTGCTCAGCTAAGTTTTTCTATTTTTAGTAGAGACGGGGTCTCGCTCTTGCTCAGGCTGATCTTGAACTCCTGACCTCAAGTACTCCTCCCGCCTCAGCCTCCCAGAGTGCTAGGATTATAGGCGTGAGCCACCACACCTGGCCGATTAATTAAAATTAAATAAAATTTAAAATCCAGTTCCTCATCCTCACTAGTCACACTTCAAGCACTCAGAGCCATGTATGGCCGGTGGTTACTGTACTGGACGGTGCAGACAGAGAACACTGACTGCCACCACCCAGGCAGTTCTGATGGTCAGTGTTGTTCTAGAAACCAAAAGCCAGGACTTTTTCCATGAAAACCCTGAAAAATGTACCTTCATACACAATAATTACACTGGTCACTATGGAAGGTCACTATGGAAGGTTCTCTGAGCACTTTTCACCCCTCTGATGGATTCATGATGGATCCCCTCACACCCTGTGTCTAGTCTCTATAGCAACCAGTAAGAGGGATCCCTTTACAGCAAAGGGGTGAAGGGAAATGTAACCACAGTCACTCACATGGGGACTGGCCTATATTCTTCAATTCTTTGTCACCATTCCCAACAAAACAAACATGACTCCCTGTATCTAAGTAAAACAAAAAGGGCAATACAGTATCTTAAAATGAAGTTGGATGTTTCTCATACCTCTGGGCTTCTGTATTCATGTGTAACTAAATAAAAATGCCTGAGCCACAGAGAAATGGTGATTTAAAGAAGTAAAATTAAAAACTAAGGCCAGGCACAGTGTCTCATACCTGGAATCCCAGCACTTTAGGAGGCCAAAGCGGAAGGATTGCTTGAGGTCAGGAGTTCAAGACCAGCCTGGGCAACATAGCAAGACCCCCATCTCTACAAAAAATAAAACAATTAGCCAGGCGTGATGGTGCACACCTATAGTTCCAGCTACTCAGGGGCTGAGGCAGGAGAATCGCTTGAGCCCAGGAGTTTGAAATTGCAGTGAGCTATGATCACACCACTGCACTCCACCCTGGGCGAAAGAGGAGACCCTGCTTGTAAAATTAATTAATTAAGTAATTAATTAATTTAAAAGCATTCCCTTGAACATACAAAATGGAACAGCTAAAAAAAACCCTAAATAAATAAAATTATATGTTTGATAAATTGTAACATTAATGTTGACCTTAAAAGTAGGATCAGTCCAGGAAGTTTAATCCATCACCTAACACTCCTTTTTTCCCAATCCTTCACTATTTTTCTCTCCACCCTTTGCCAAAGCCCTAACACAATCAAAATATACAACAAAGAGGACAAAAGTTAAAATGCGCAGCAGCAAACCGTCCTCCACACTCTCAGCTGACCTGGGCAAATGTTGCAGCTGTTTAGTTCAGGAAAGTACCACTGTAAACATTCCAGCTGATTCACCCTACTCTCCAAAGACAGGTCTCACACTGAGCAACTGACGTATTGCAGACATATATCCAACTACCGAGACCAGGTCATTTCCTATTCGAAGAAAAAGGAGGCAGTGCCATTTGGCAAATTAGAGCCAGGCAGACAAATCAACAGATGAGGGAAGAAGGAGATAGAGGTCAAAAGGGATTCACTGACACTGTGGGGTCCCAGAGACACTATGGGGACACTAACTGACATTCATTTGGTTACTTTCAGTAACACTGAACCTTTCTCTGTGACAACCCTTCAGTCCTGCATGCTTCATTTTCCCTGGGCAGCCGGACATCATTTAAACCCACGACGTCTGTCTCTGCCTGTCAATGTTGTCATCTGGAAAGAAACGAAAGGAATTGCCCGGATGAGCAGGCAATGAAACAGGGGAATCCCTAGGTGGAATGACACAGTCAGCGGCACGGACACACTGGGCCAGAAGGAAAGAGGGCCTCAGGCAGGCACGAAAGCAGGCCAGCGTTCCAGAACTAAGAAAAAGTAAGTGCACGGTAAAGAAACAAGGAGAAGGAGGATTTCCAAAACTGCTGCTTCTCCAGAGAAAGAGAGATGAATTTGTCACCTTGGCAGCTAGGGTGTAAAATTGGAGGGCGGGGGTAAGGGAGTACTGCAAGCCAGAGAAACAGCCGGGCTTCATTGCAAAACAACTAAATACAGTAAATTTGGAGCTGGAGGTTAAATCTAAAATTTTAAATCGCATTATTCTGTGCCTAGTACAGAATCCACTACTCAGGGGACAATAAATCTTTGTGTAATTCGTGAAATCATTTAATTGCCCATTTAATGGGCAAGGATGTGGCTCACCAGACCGTGAAATACCGGGAGGTTCTGCCGCGTTTGTCTCGCTCACCCCCTGTTCGGCACCTGCCCAAGGTGGGGCCCCCTGAAGGAAGAGGAGTCAGTGGGGCAAAAGCCCTGAGAAACGCTCCAGCGGTCGCGAGCGCTTCTGCATCAGCGTAATCACTAGGGACGAACCCAGCTGGCTGGCCCGAGAGGGGAGGGAAGGAAGCCCTGTCCGGCATCGCCGGGGCGGGAGCGGCCGTTCTCGGCCAGGCAGACCGACCGCACCTGCCGCTCTCACTCCTGGCTCAGGGGCCCGCAGCCCGCAGGCGCGCGGAGTCCCGCCCGGTACGGCGGGGGCGCAGCCGTCAGGAAGCCACCGCCAGCCCCGCCGGATACCCTGCGCCCACTCGGGATGCGGGCCTCACCCCGCGCTCCGACTGCCGTCCCGCCAACCGCCGCCCCGCCTGCGCCCGCCTCAGTTTCCCCGCCGGCCCCTTACCTGCTCCAGGCCGCGCAGGCTGTCCCGGGAGGCGCCCAGCAGCGCGCAAAGCTCCAGCAGCCCCGAGGGCAGCGACAGGTGCTGCGGTGCAGCTTCTGCCATGGCTGCCCCGCCACCCGCTAGGCGTACGGTGCTCGGGTGTCTTGGGCAGCCCGGTCCCGACCCCGGCGCCGCAGGACGTGCCGCGCAGCCTCGGGACCTGGCGAGCCAAGAGCTCCGTCCGCGAGGCGGGGCCTGGAGGGGGTGGGGCTTAGGGCGGGGCTGGAGGAGATGAGACCAGGGAGCCCAGGCCCGGATGGGCGGGGCCTGAAAGTGGCGGGACCACCTGGGGGCGGGGTCTTGAGGAGGGGCAGGGCCGCGCCAGGGACCCGCGCTGATGGGCCCTAGCTCGCGGTCGTCATTTCCGAACCGGCCGGCGGCCCCCGCGCGTGCGCAGCGTCGTCGAGCGCAGCCTCCTCCTTCGGCCGGGCTTCACCTGCCGCCTCGTCCCTGGAGAACAGAGGAGGGAATGGGCGGGGTCCTCAGGTGCCTGGCTACGTCAACCAGCCCCCAGGGCTCCAGAGCACAAAGGATTCCCTGATCAGGCTGCCCCTGGGACCACCCTGGAGATCGTGGAGGGACAAAAGCCAGGTGCACCTCCCGCCACCGCCTCCAGGAAGCCCTTCTGTGCCAGCAAGCCTAATTGGCTGGGTGTGGACGCCTGAAGGGCTACTGGGAAAGGGGGTGGACAGATGCATTGCTGGTTAATAATTCTGCCAGGTAAACCTAAGGCTGGCCACGTCCAGTAGAGGTTGAATAAAATCTAGCAGGAAATCTGGCATGGTGGGTGCTGCTAGAATGGAACTTAAGGATCGAGGACGGTCAGAGGCCCGAGGCCTGGCAGGGCCCTTCTCTGGTCAGCTCCAGGCCTGTCCTGACCCCCAGTGGACCATGGGCCTTCTCCAGCCCCAGGCTGGGACCAGAGAAAGGGGACCGGCAACATTGGGGAAGGCCGGCTAGGTGCCTGGTCATTGTCCACAGAACCTGGAGGCCAGGTCTCAGTCCCAGCCCTGCCTGCCCGCTGACCGTCCCCTCTCTGGACCCTGTCATAGGCTTCTATAAAATCTAGAGGAAATGACTCCATAGGGACGTGTCCAGTTCTAATAATCTATGACTCTATTTTTAAAAGAAAGACTGAAATGCTTAAGAATAATGTCAAACATCTGTCATCAGCCTAAGAGGAAAAGGAACAATAACTACAAAAAAAGCAAGTCAAAATCAAAAGTGGAAGGGCTGGGCTGGGTCTGGAGTCCCGAGGAATTCCTTCATCCTTTCCTGACCACAGCCTGGCTCTCGGGTTCCTATGTCGCTTATGTCTCAGGTGGTTCTCACTCAGGCCTGGAGGCTGCCTGGCATAAGTGGCTCCCATCTGTGGGCTAGACGTTGTCAGTTACAGTAGGGCCTGAGTCTGGCTCCTGTGTGCTAGCTCTGACGGGCAGGCTCCAACAGCACTAAGCTGTGGCTTCCTGTTTGTTGAAACCCTGCCCAGCGGTGGTCAGAATTCACAGGAGGTGAACACTTGGCAGCTCTTGCAACAGGGTCCCAGTGAGGCTCGAGCAAGAGCAGGTCTCTGCTGTCCGTTTTCCTCCAAGAGCTGGAATGGTTTAAGGAAGGGCTCTGGGTTGGTGTGGAAAGTCAGGCTCCAGCTGTGTGCAGGGCCTGTGGTTCCACTTCTTTAGGCCTCCCTTTCCTCATCCTTAAAACCAGAGACTCCGGCCCCATGACCTCCAAGGGACTCCCGGCTCTGTGCTTTTTAATACATCCCCATCGCTCATACTGCAGGTACTTCCAGAGTCCTACGGAAAGCTTTGCTCCGTCTTTGAGAAGTTGCTAATGGGATTGAAGATAGAAAGATGCAGATGACTAGCAATCAGAATCATAGGCGGAAAAGTCAGGTAGAGACAGGTGATGCCGATAAGGAGACCCAGAGAAGAGGAGGAGCCCAGTGAGGCTAGCTAATAGGAACACCTGCCAGGTAGATGGCACTGCCCACATTAAAGTCAAGGAAAGCAAAGGTCTGATTGGCTAAAACACCTGGGGACACAATGTCTGCTGCACAACGTGCTAAGGGTATGTGACCCCTCCCTCCCTCCCGGTTCCTGTGAAATGGGTTCGCTGCTCTGTTTAGCTCTCAGGATTACTGTGAAGATTTCTCATTACTGAAATGAGAAAACAGACATGAACATAGTTCGTAGACCATAAAGTACTGACACAAAAATAGAGGATGAGCACAACATTGTGAATGTACTATATGACACTTAATTGTTCACTTTAAGATAGTTAATTTTATGGCATGTGAATTTCACCTGCAAAAATTGTTTTTTTAAATGGAGTTTATGAGGACTCTGCAGTATATTAATACTCCTTTGGACATTTTAGCAGGGCCTTAGGTGTTAAATAAAATTCTGTTTTTAAAAATAGGGGCTGAGAGGAAAAGCTTCATGACATTGGCTTGGGCAATGATTTCTGGGCTACAACCCCAAAAGCACAGGCAACAAAAGAAAAAAATAGTTAATTGACTTCATCAAAATTAAAAACTTGGTGCATTGGCCAGGCGCGGTGGCTCACGCCTGTAATCCTAGCACTCTGGGAGGCCGAGGCGGGCGGATCGTTTGAGCTCAGGAGTTCGAGACCAGCCTGAGCAAGAGCGAGACCCCGTCTCTACCAAAAATAAAAAGAAATTAATTAGACAGCTAAAAATATATAGAAAAAATTAGCCGGGCATGGTGGCACATGCCTGTAGTCCCAGCTACTCGGGAGGCTGAGGCAGTAGGATTGCTTGAGCCCAGGAGTCTGAGGTTGCTGTGAGGTAGGCTGACGCCACAGCAC